>JAVJIF010004020.1:0-106764 GCA_038442645.1 Agave tequilana
GCTTCTTCTTTCTTTGGGCCAAGAACCTGAAATAGAGAGAAAACTCCATTAGAAATCACATTTTTATTAATAATCAATGGAAAATGTGATATAAATGATGCAAAAATGAATACTAATCACTCCCCCACACTTATCTATTTGCTCATCCCTGAGCAAAATAAGAAAAGAAGAAAATCTAAACTAGAAATGTTATTACACCACTTTTGCAGGTGACGCGATTGCACTGAGCGTGTGCAACAAGCCGTTAAACCAGTAGGTCACCTCTAGAGGAGGAGTTTTGTCTCCTGATGGTTTTCAGCGGATTACACCTATAAAATCCGTAAAGAAAGGGAACAAATGTTAGTGTTTTGAAAATGCATTTTGTAAAAGAGAAAAGTTTACGATCCATTTTTGCAAAAATTAAGTGATCTACGGTTTTGGGTTAACCTAAACTATTCATTCCTAATTCGAGTCTCCATGCAAGGGATTGTTATCAATTAGGGTTAAGGAATTGGGATTAGATTGATTATTTGATCTTTTGTTAAACTTAGGAAATATACTCTTATATGTATGGAGGATTTTAACTTGGACTATGATACCTTTATATATATATATTATATATATATATATATATATATATATATATATATTATATATATATATATATATTATATATATATATATATATATATATATATATATATTTCTTTAGTTTTCATTAGGCTTTCTAGTCCACCCACGTAGCGAATCTTGAACCGATGACTCCCAGACCAGACGGTCTTAGGGCAACAGATGAGAATACATTCCTCGGATTCAAGTACTTAAGTGAACAAGGCCACGGAGCTAAAGTGTTATTTTTGACCACCGTTAGGCTTGACTGATCAAACTTTCTAAGGCACAATTAACCAACTTATTTAGTGGTCAAATATTTTATTTATTTATTTATGCACACATATTCTTTTTATAATGGTATTTAAGTCTTTGTTTTAATCGCTCAATATATAAGTGTATATAATTCTAAGAAAAAAATTCAAGATCCAATTATCTTTCTAATCTTTCTTCTTTAATCTAAAAATCAAATAATTCCACTTATTTTAACTAAAATTAAGAAATCCTAGTTTAAGTTTTCCCCTAATTTCTAAGATCAATTTAATTTTCTTAAAAATGGATTAAAACTTATTCCTTTTTTCAAAAAGTTTTGTAAAGAAAAGAAGAGAAAACAAAAAAAAATCTAGGGAAATATCCTAAAAAATATATAAAAAGGAAAGAAAATCTAAAAAAATATACTATGTTAGTACCCTTCCCTATACCTATCTCATGCATTGTCCTCAATGTATGACATGAATGCAAGAATACTTGAAATGATAAAGGTAAAATATCACCTCTGTCGTCAACTTGGTCCGGCCGAAGTGCTCGGACCGGCCGACTGTGAACGTCTCAACCCCTCCTCAATATGGTCTAATTGAGAGGTCTGCTCCTCCATGTTGGCCCAAAGGCTATTAGCCCTAGTTTTGATGATAAAAAAAACATATATAGTTATGTTTTTAACAATTTTGTTTAACAAAGTTTCAGGTTAACTCTTTGTTGCATTTCGGCTCCATCATAAGACTTACACGTTTGAAAGCCAAGAAGATGTAGATCCCAGAGGCTAAGCAAATAGAAGAGCTCTAGGGTACGTTTGCAAAAGAAGACTATATCAAGATTTATATTTTTGCTTTTTGCATTTTAGATAGGATTTATAGTTGTTTGTTAAAACCAAAATGATATAGGTTGATAGCTCTTTTGGGATTGACACACACACACATTTCATATTCCTAAAGTGTTTTAAAAGAGTTCAAAATATTTTTCTTTTCCGTTTTCAAGATCAAGTTTCAGAAAAATGAGTTTCGAAAAACCGGTTTTCAATTTAGAAAAGTGTTTTTATAATATAGTTCTAACTTTGTTTTGTGTTGATCCATGATCACATACTAGTTTAATCAAGTCCCTAAAACTCTATTTTGTGTTTAAAGATCAAGTTTAGTTTGTCGGAAAACGATTTGTTTCAAAAAGATTTTCATGACAAGCTTTTGGCCCAAGGTCGGTCGACTGACGGTCGACCATAGGCATAGCAGATTGCTCTGTTGGTCGATCGACATGCACCAAAGTGCATTGTGTAAACTTCGTTCGACTGTGCGGTCGACTGACTGCAAGAGCTTTGATCTCGGTTGGGTCGGTCGACCGCCCCGGTCGGCCGACAAAGAGCTTGGTTCTCTGGTTAGTAAAAACAGTCGACCGATCAGTCGACCGCTATCCCCAACGATCAAAAATCTGACCGTTGGCGGTCGACCGGCCGGTCGACTGACAGAAGGATTTCCTTCTGATTTTTTCCCAATGGTTATATTCTGTTTTGTTTTTTCTAGGTCTTTCCCAATGACCATTTTGAGTTTTCTTCTCATATTTTCATGCTCTATAAATAGTGGGACTGTAAAAAACACAAGGATAAGATTTAAGAAGTTAGAAAAAGATTTTACAAGTTTACAAGAACATTTAGTCAAATTTTAGCCTTTTCTTTAAAAGATTTTCTTTTGAACCAAAATTTCACATTCTTAATTTCTTAGCTTAAGCCTTCCCTCTACATCTTTGCAAGCTATTTCTGCTATACAATCCCAAAGAGTTTCACCTCCTCATCTTGGTTATAGGATTGTGCTTGTAAGCCATTTGTGATCAAGTGAAGATCACCGATTTCCTTCTATTGTGAAGTTGTAGAGATTGCGGCCTCAAGTGAGCTAGTAAGCTCCGTGTTGGTGTTGCGGCACCGCGAGAGAAGACTTGTGAGTTCATTGAGTTTTAGTGAGAACTTGTATTGTTGAGGATCTAGTGAGATCGGTCATAGTGAAAATCATAGTGTTGAAGGCGGGGACGTAGAGCAGTGGCTCAAACCTCGAAACATATCATCATGTTTGTGATTGTTTACTCTTTCTCTCTTCACTCTACTCTCTCTTTACTTACTTGCACTCTTATATTGTTTACTTATTTGTAAGTATTTCTTGTGTTGTGATTGGTATTTGCTAGGTTGCTAGAAATAAATTTTTATTCCGCATTATTTGCCATTTAGTATAGCCATCACCTATTCACCCCCTCTAGGTGATTGACAATTGGTATCGGAGCCTAACCCTAGTTTTGGTTTAACCACCTTAGGGAGATCCTTTCATTTGGCTATATTCATTTGTTGCATTTGTTATTTGTATGTGCACTTATACTTGTTTTCATGGTGATCGTGAATGAAAGTGATAAGAATTACCGTCTAGCTTTGGGCTAACGGGTCGTGTCCACGAGGAGGAATGTGATGAAAGCTTTTCAGTGTTTTTATTTAGAAAGCAAAGAATGGTGTTGTTTTTAGTTGAAAAGAGAATGGAGAGAAGGAAAGTGATTTAAAGAAAAATTTAAAATTTGGAAAAAGCTTTGGAGAAGATGATCTTTTAGAAAATGATTTGAGAGTGATGTGATTTAACTTATGAAAAAGGATCCAGGCTCACTAATTTTCTACTCAACTACGTACTTATCTCAAGAATATTTGGGTGCATCACTTTTATCATAGGCAAAATCCTTTAGTTTCTTTTAATGTCCAAGTAAAACAAATAAGATGGTTTGATTTAAATCTTAAGCCCTTTCTTAACACATCATTAAAAAGATAATGTTAAACCATCAAGCGCGAAGAAGCAAGTATGGATTAAAAACAGTTTAAAAAGATTTGTGCTTTAAAAGTCCAAGTTTAAAATAAAGACATCCTCATGTGCTTTCAAGAACGAAGTTTAACTCAGGTATTTTTCTGATTCAAAGAGTTGCTTTCATAAAAATCAATCAAGAGAGAGGAGATAGAAGAGATTAATTAGTGAGCCCAGAAGATGATTTAGCTACTCATGATGAAAGGAAAACAAATAAGAGAATGAAAGTCAAACATAAACATATCGAATTTGAGTCGAGTTGAATAAGTCGAGTTGAAGCTCCTTTGATTGTCACTTCAAAGATGAATTACACACTCAATTCCACTCTTCTCTCTTTGCTGGTTTAAACTGAAAAATAAAGAGGAGATACAACTTCTCCTACTCCTTAAACCCTAAAAAATGAACAAGAATTCTAATCCTAGTCTTCGCTACCTTCTTCTCTTTCGAAAATGTTATTTATAGGGAAAAATCAGAAGGGAGAGGGCGTAAGAAGATTGGGGGAGCAAACGCTCCCCCAACCATTTCAAGCCGCGTTTTCGTGGTCATGGTGTGGCCAGGTGGCCACACCTGGTTGGAGGAACTCCCTGCTTTAGCGATATGGCTTTATCTCCTGTTGGTTTTCCCGTTGCAGCTCTTGAATTGACGAACGGCCTTTGATTTTTGGATTTAACCACTTGATTTGAGAAAATTCATTTTAACCAGTTTTTAACCTCTCTGATTTGTCAAGATCTGTCCTGATTTCTTGATTTCAAATTTATTCTGAATTAAATCAGATTTTGATGGGCTTTTGGGCTCGTTTCTCTTCCTTTTCTTTTAGCGATGGGCCTGTATTTAATAAAGAAAAATAAGACTTATTAATAGGATTTATTAGATAATAAACATGGTAATGTGACAATATATATGCAGTATATGTAACCAATCACACCCCCACACTTATCTTTTGCTCGCCCTCGAGCAAAACATCAAAACTAATCCTAATCAATTATTAGACCACTTTCGCAGGTCATTCGATTGCACTGAGCATGTGCAACAAGCCGTTAAACCTCTAGGTTACCCCTAGAGGACGAGTTTTGTCTCATGAGGGTTTTCAGTGGATTGCACCCACAAAATCCATAAAGAAAAAGAAAAAATGTTAGTATTTTCAAAAAACAGTTTGAAAAGAGAGAAAATATTTGAAGTATATTTGTAAGAGTTTAAGTAATCTATAAGTTATAATATCAAACTTTTCATTCCTAAACTTAGTCTCTGTTCAAAAACATGTCATCAATCAAAGTAAGGAATCAAATTGTATTTCTTAGTATATTACTTTACCCTGAGTCATATGCACCATCGTGACCGTGAAGTTTGACTAAGGGTTCTTTAACATTAACTCCTATGCCTTATTTATATTTATTTTTGGTGGTATATATTCCTCAATTCCATTAGGCTTTCTAATCTGCCCATGTAACGAGCCTTTAGTCGTAGACACCCAAACCGGACAGTCTTAGGGCACCAGGTGAGAAAACACCCCTAAGGACTTAAACACTCGAGCAGACAGGGCCACGAAACCAAGGTTTTTATTTATAAAATGTACTCCTTTTAGGCGTGAATACTTATGCTTCATGAAGCACAAATACCCAGCTTAATCAGAGGATTTATATATAAATATATTTTTTTCAAACTTTTCTAATTATCTTTTGCATAAATACCAAGGCTTGCTTAGGCCAAAGCACCTAACTAATCAATAATTAGATTTGCATATATATATATATATATATATATATATATATATATATATATATATATATTTTCTTTTTTTTTATAAGGCATAAGAATTTTTGTCTTTGAACCCTAAGTGTGGAAGTGTATAAAGTGTGCATATTTCTTCAAGGCAAAGATCAAGACTAAATTACTTTCATCAATTTTCTTCCTAACCCTGAAAATTAAACAAGTTATCTTATTTTGATCAAGTATAAGAAATCCTATATATTCCTATTCCTTAAAATTGACTTAATTTTTTTACAAAAAATATATCAAAATATTGTTCTTACCTTTCAAATAGTTTTATATATATATATAGATATTTTTTGTTTTCTTCTTTTTTTTAGTTCTATTAGTCATGTTAGGCCCCCACACTTATCTCATGCATTGTCCCCAATGTATGAAAGAAATGTATAGATGAATGAAATAAAATATAAAAGAGGAAAGTTACCGATACACTGGGTCGAAAACACCTATAGCCGTTTCATTTACCGGCACCGATTCCAAGAAACGTTTAAGGCGTTGACCATTTACCTTAAAGTCGTTTCCATTCTTGGTGTCACTGATCTCCACAGCACCGTGTGGAAACACGATTTTTACAACGAATGGCCCAGTCCATCTTGATTTTAATTTTCCTGAAAAAAGATGAAGCCTAGAATTATAGAGTAAGACTTTTTGTCCAGGGACAAAAGTTTTTCTTATGATATTTTATCATGAAAAATCTTAACTCTATCTTTAGTGATCTTAGCATTTTCATAGGCCTCATTTCTCAACTCCTCTAATTCGAAAATTTGTAATTTTCGAAGGTCACCGGCCTTAGTCAAGTCGAAATTCAACTGCTTGATTGCCCATAAGGCCCGGTGCTCTAACTCAACGGGTAGGTGGCAAGCCTTCCAAAGACTAACCTATAAGGAGACTGATCGGTTGCTAATATTGCACATTCATTATCATATTCTCATACTTATTATAGAATAAACTCTGCTTTTTCCTAATTATTGTTTAATTTATTTGCAGGCCCGTTACTAAAGGAGAAGGAAGAGAAACGAGCCCAAAAGCCCATCAAATTCTGATTTAAATTAGAATTAATTCGAAGTCAGTAAATCAGGGCAGATCAGGTCGGTTCAGATCGGTTGAAAACTAGTTAGAATAAATCTCTACAAATCGTTGGGCAAAAGCCCAAGATCAAAGACCGTTTCGTCAACTTCAGAAGCTGAAACGAGAAATCTAGAACAAGATAAAAGTAAATCGTGAAGCCATGGAGTACCACCAGCAGGATGTGGCCACCTGGCCACACCTTGGCCACGAAAATGCGGTAAAAGCCGCGTTTTCGCGGCTTGTTAGTGGTTGTTGGAGGAGCGTTTGTTCCCCCTATTTCGTACGCCCCTCCCCGTTGGGTTTTGCCTATAAATACTAGGATTTTCAGAGCGTACAGGAGACGATGATGCAGAGATAGAATTTAGTCCACTTTTTCATTCTTTTTAGTGTAGGTTTTTGTTTTTCTTTTTATATATTTTTAGTTTTCATTTATGTAATTCAGAGGAGACCAGAGTTTCATAGTAGAATGAGAATGAAGCTTGTGCTGAGAGTGACACCGGTGTAAGTTGTTCTTCTTTTCTCTTATTGTTATAAAATCGAATCTATAGTTATCCTTTTTATGTACTTTGTTTTTGTGTTCTTCTTCTTCTTTTCTACTTTTCTCTTTCTTGTACCAATTGCTATCCAAGTGAGTCTTATAGCATCGAAAGCGCCTTGCCTTTGCGAGTGCCACCGATAGCTCATGACGACGGATTTTAGTCTCAGTCTGTATCATTTCATGCTTGTTTTGTCTTGATGATGTAATGTGGAAGAGACGAGAATCAACTCTTATGGGCTATGCGCTGATTGCCTCCACTTCAAGGTAACATCATCGCCAAAGATTCAAGGTAAGCTTTTGGTCAAAGGAGGTAAGTAATTCTTTTTAATTTCTTTCTTTTATCTTTTAGTGTAAATTACCAACCTCACAATCTTCAAAATCTCTTTCACTCTTTTTCAATTTCTTTGTACATATCACTTCTATTATCTCCACCTTCTCCTTCTACCACTTTCTTCCTAATTTGACTTTAACTTCATTTTTCTCTTTTCTACTTAAGAACTAAAAGAAGAATTTTAGCCATTAATTGTAGCATAAAAGAGAACTTGCTTCAAAAGCTTCCATCGCTAGTCCCTCCTTGTGGATCACGACCCGCATAGCCACTTGCTATTGCGGTAGAATTGAGCACCTGCACTCTTTATCTTTAAGATCTGAAATTCTGTATTTTTGTGTGCAGGTTCCAACTCAATCAGAGACATCCCTAGAATCGTCTTGAAAGCGGTCCTGTAGGCCCATAGGGCGTCTACAAGTTTGGTGCCAATCTTTCTGATTTTGGTTCACAGTCTTCTCCAAAATAAGCTTGATTTATCTATTGGAGACCTCAACCTGCCCACTGGTTTGAGGATGATAAGGTGTGGACAACTTGTGAGTTATGGCATACTTTCGCATAAGAGCTTCAAAGGATCTATTGCAAAAGTGAGTACCATTATCACTGATGATAGTACGAGGGGTTCCGAAGCGTGAGAAAATGTTCTCTTTCAAAAACTTTATGACAACTTTGTTATCATTAGTTCTACTAGAAATGACTTCTACCCACTTGGACACGTAGTCCACAGCAACCAATATGTATTGGTTTCCAAATGAGTTAGGAAATGGACCCATAAAGTCATGCCCCAAACATCAAAGAGTTCTATTTCTAGAATTGAGCTGAGGGGCATCATATCTCGTTTTGAGATCCTTCCTACCATCTGGCATCTAGGGCACGTCTTACAAATTCATAAGCATCTTTGAACAAAGTGGGCCAATAGAGCCCACTTTGTAGCACTTTTTCAGCAGTCTTGCGGGGACCAAAGTGTCCACCGCATGCAAGTTCGTGACAAAAGGATAAAACACTCTTAACCTCTTCATCGAGAATGTATCTCCTAATAATTTGGTCAGAGCAGTAGTACTTAAAAAGATATGGTTCCTCCCAAAAGAAATACCGGACTTGAGATAAGAACCGGTATATATCGTTTTTGGGCCAATGAGACGGAGTTTGGTTTGTGACTAAGTAATTCACTATATCAGCAAACCAAGGTTCCCTAAAGATAGCTAAGAGATTTTCATCAGGAAAGTTCTCATTTATGGGAAATTTGTTGCATGGAGAATTTGGGATTCGAGAGAGATGGTCAGTAACGACATTTTCTACGCCTTTCTTGTCTCAAATCTCGAGATCGAATTCTTGAAGAAGGAAGATCCAACAAATGAGTCGGGCCTTGGCATCCTTCTTCATCATGAGGTACCTAAGCGCAGAATGATTGGTGAAAATGGTGGTTTTGGACCCTAGTAGGTAGGGATGAAATTTCTCTAAGGAAAATACTACTGCCAAGAATTCCTTCTCAGTAGTAGTGTAGTTCAATTGAGCATCATCGTTGAGAGTCCTACTAGAGTAGTAAATCACGTGCTGCTTGTTATCAATGCGCTGTCCAAGAACCGCCTATGGCAAAATCAAAAGCGTCGCACATGATTTCGAATGGTTAGACCAATCCGATGCAGATATGATTGGTGCAGAAATAAGCTCTCTCTTAAGCTTCTCCCAAGAATTCATACATTCAGCATGGAAAGTGAAGGACACGTCCTTAGCTAACAGATTAGTCAAGGGTCTAGCAATCTTGCTAAAATCCTTGATAAATCTTCGGTAAAAACCGGCGTGTCCTAAGAAGGATCGAATATCCTTCACGCATTTGGGCATGGGAAGCTTACCAATAACCTCAATTTTGGCTCTATCTACTTCAATTCCTTTCTTGGAGATTTCATGACCCACGACAATTCCATGTCTTACCGTGAAGTGGCATTTCTCCCAGTTCAGTGTCAGATTTTTCTCAGCACAATATTGGAGGACAAGTTCTAAATGGTGGAAACATTGAGTGACTGAATCTCTGTAGATGGAGAAATCATCCATGGAGATTTCTAAGAATCGTTCTACCATATCAGAAAAAAGACTCAACATGCAACGTTGAAACGTTACTGGGACATTGCACAAGCCGAAAGGCATTCGACGATAAGCAAATGTCCCAAATGGACATGTGAACGTAGTCTTTTCTTGGTCCTCAGGAGCAATAGGAATCTGATTATACCCCAAGTAACCGTCCAAGAAACAGTAATACTCGTGGCCCGCCAAACGTTCAAGCATTTGATCAATGAAGGGAAGTGAAAAATGGTCCTTACGAGTTGCAGCATTAAGCTTCCTATAGTCAATGCAAACTCGAATCTTCGTGGGAAGTCAAGTTTGGACCAACTTTTTGTTCTCGTTTTCCACTACGGTGAAACCTTATTTCTTTGGAACTGCGTGGATAGGACTGACCCATTGGCTATCAGAAATGGGATAGATTATCCCATTGTCTAAGAGTTTCACAATTTCAGTATGAACAGCCTCTTGCATTATAGGGTTTAACCTACGCTGTGGGTCTCTTTTATGTGTTGCATCTTCATTGAGATGAATGCGATGCTGAACTATGGTTGGACTCAATCCCTTTATATCGGTCATAGTCCAACCAATGGCTTTCCTATGTTTTCTTAGAATTGCTTTAAGATCTTCTTCTTGCCCGTCGTTTAAATGGGAGGCAATGATGGCAGGAAAGGTCTCTTGTTCGCCTAGATAGACGTACTTGAGATGCGCATGTAAGGCTTTCAATTCTAAGGAAGAGGAAGGCTCACGAGAAGGATGAGTCATATTTGTTGGCTCCATATTTGGCGAAATAGGGTTCGAGGCCCAATTCACAGCAGACTCAACAACCTGATCAAGATTAAAGTCATCAGACTTTAACCCTAAGTCACACTCAGTTTCTAGTTCCAATTCTTCCCTGTGTTCACTTGTTAAGTTCTCAATAAGGTTGACTTCAAATGTTTGGTCCTCAACATCACGGGGTTATTTTCCTAGGTTGAAGATATTGACTTCTCTAGTCATGTCCCCAAAGGTTAACCTCATGGACCCATTCCTACAATAGATGATGGCATAGGCACTAGTAAGGAATGGTCACCCTAGGATAACAGGAGTTTGAGCCCTAAGATTAGACACAGGTTGTGTCTTTAGAATTATGAAATCAACGGGGTAAATAAACTCTCCGACCGGATAAGGACATTATTAATTTCCTCTTTTGGAACTTTCACTGAATGGTCAGCCAGTTGGATAGTGACTCGAGTTGGACTAAGATTGCCCAACCCGAGTTGTTGATAAACTGAGAATGGAAGCAAGTTGATACTTGCCCCCAAGTCAAGAAGTGCACGACTAATCTCGGCTTGTCCTATGGTGCAGGCAATGGGACAACCTGGTTCCTTATACTTGATAGGGATCGGACCTGATAGTAGCTCACTAATGTTAGTGGCTAAGAAGACCTTTTTGGGTACATTAGTCCTCTCTCTTTTTGTGCACATGTCCTTAAGAAACTTAGCATAGGATGGCACTTGTTGGAGGCATCAAGAAGTGGCACATTTCACTTTACTTGATTGAAGATCTCAATTATATTATCCATGTGTGGATTTTGCTTGTTGTTTTTCAGCGTATTAGAAAATGATACTATAGGCTGGTGCACCTGACTTGTTGACTTATCTGTTTCATATTCGTCAGATTTGAAAGGATTGGGATTAGATGAGGTGGATGCTTGATTGTGGTTGTTGAATGAGATTAGATGGTGTTGAAACTTGATTATCAACTTTCTTTCCCGACCTCAATGTATGAACAACATTACATTGATTCAATGAATGATCCTCAGCCAAATGAGCTTGTTGAGAATTCCTAGGATTCATTATTGGCTGACTAGGCAAGATACCCTTTTGTCTCTCATTCTGTGGAGTGGCTAATTGGCTCATTTGAATCTCTACCCTCTGTATAGTTTGCATGAGAGAATCTTGGTTCTTCATGTATCTTTTCATGTTTCTCTCAAAGTCAGTCATTCTCCTTTCTAGTTGAGGATTCTAGAAGGAAGATTGTGGATTTTGTGGGGGAAAGTTTTGTTGATAGTTTGAAAAGTCAGGTGGATGGTTGGGAGAATTATGATGAAAATTAGAAAAGTTAGGTTGATGATTGGAAGAATTATTGGCATGATGGAAGTGGCTTGCATGATTTGACCGTGAGTGGTCATTGTTATTTTGGCTCCATTTGAAATTCGGGTGATTTCTCCAGCTAGGATTGTACGTTGGTGCATAAGGATTATTATTCGGCCTTGAAAAGGCCGCATTCATCAGTTCTGAAAAGAATGTGCATAGGAAGAAGAAGGCGATGGTAGCTACTTGGGATGATTCGGAAATGAATCCCGAAGAGGAGATTGATGCCGCACACATTTGCTTCATGGCAAACGGAGAGAGAAGACTTCCATGGTAAATATCGAAACCTTTTTAGATGATGATGATTTATCTATGGATGAACTTACATAATTTTTGAAGAATTACAAAATAGATATGAAATTTCTCTTGCATAAAATAAAAAAATGAAAAAGGAAAATGATTTTCTAAAGAATAAGTTAGAAATTATTTTTAAAGAGAAAAATAATTTATCTATATCTTTTGAGAAAAAAAGAATTTTGATAAATATAAACTTGCTTGTAAGGGTAAAAGCCCTAATATTGCTTTTAACAAAAATGAATTTTAGATATCCAAAACGTATTGATGTTTTGGATACCACTTTGAAAATATGTGCATTTGACATGAACAAATTTGCTTCTATATTTTCAAAGGGAAAAATTCAAAGAAAATATACATCTCATTCATCTCACACACACCCTGAAAAACATGCTCAACATGCACATACACATCAATATAAGCATGCCCTCATGTATGGCAAAGTGTACACATGTGGACATTGCGGTCACAAAGGCCATTTAGCAAAATTTTGTTATGTTAAGTTAAATATGTTAAACAAAAATATTTGGGTTCCAAAAAATACTAATCCTATAGGACCCAAAAAGATTTGGATACCAAAGAACATACCAAACTTGATTGATGTAGGTGTGTCGGCCTCCTCCAAGATATAAGGAAAGATGGTGCCTTGGTGGTGAATGCATCGGAGCTCAAAGGATCAATCGTCATATTGTATTGGTATCAAGAAGCACCTACTTTGGAGATTGCCTATTGTTTGGTAACTTCTCCATTTGAAAATTTTATTTCTAGCTAGATTATATATGCATAAGATTTGCTAGCTTTTCTTTTTGTTAATATACTTTAGTTATGAATACATGATTTTTTTTGTTTTTATGGCTTGCAAATATTCGAGTTAGTCTGTTTACATTGATTTTGTTCTTAACTAGCCCATAAATTGCTTGCCCATATTTTTCCATGCTCACTTGGTTGATAGATATTTTTGTATGTATGTGTACATAGATTAATTCATATGCTCATATACATGTATATATATTTTTGTTTATATATCTATCTTGTGATTGGGTATCATATTTAAACCATATTTAAGCAATAAATCAAGGTAGCAATTGCGCGCCTCAACTCTTATCTAGAGGAATGAAGAGAAGAAGTTCAGAACCCTTAAAGGTATTCAGCTTCAATATCTTTTTTAATTGCTTGAATATGATTTAAATTGTTGAAATATATATTTTTTAATATAATAAAATTTTTTGTTGATATCATTTTCTTGTGTTTTTCATGTCTATAAGATTTTTGGTGTTATTTCTATTTTTTATGTATAAAAATATCCAAGTAAAAATGATTTTCAAAAGCCCTTATTTCATATTTTCCTAAAAACTATTTTTGAGGGCAGTCACGGTCGAACGACTGGTCGACCAAGTTGACCTGATATAGGTCCGGTCGACCGGGCAGTCGACCGATGAAACCTGAAATATAAATTTTTTTTAGGCCTTAACCGGTCGATCGACCGGTCGACCGACTGTAACCGAGAAGCTCTCAGTTAGACCCCGGTCGACCGGGCGGTCGACCGTGAGTCGGGTCTGCTACCTTTTCACCCGTTTTAAAAACCCTAAATCCTTATCTCTCTCTAATTTTTTCTTCTCCACCATTTCTCTCTGCTTCTCCTCCCATTTCCCTTCCTCTCATCTCTCCCAAACCCCTTCCAATCTCTAATTAAACCCTAAAATTTGTTAGATCTCTTCTCAAAACTTCAGATTCGCCTATTTTCAAGGAGAAATTTTGGGTTCTTCAAGGTATAATCCCTAATCTTCTCAACTCTTCTTTTTTTCATAATTTTTCTTTGAAATCATTCTAAAATTCGTGCTCAAATCTTGTTTATCATCTTCCTAGCTTCACCATGTCTAAGAGGCCTAGGTCTGAGAAGGCTAAACAACCCGAACCATCATTAAACCCCTTTGTTTCTCAGAATGCATCTCATAAATTTTCTGTGATCCATAATAAGCATGTAATTTCTAGTAGAAATGTTATGCTTGCTGATTTTGAACACTTGAATCTAGCAAATATTTTGAACACAAGCTCTCTTGAACACCTAGTCACCATTAAGGAACCCGTCAACCCTGAGCTTGTGTATTATTTCTACTATAATCTGACCTTTCCAAATAATCATGTCAGATTTAGGGTTATGGGCAAGAACATTAACATTTTTTTAGATCGATTTACCCATCTTCTACATCTCTCCTGTGAGGATGTAGATATCTATATTATTGATATATATGATTTTAAATATCCTGACGGTGAATCTGCCCTCAGCGCATCTCTCCTGCTTCATGATGATGATAATCCTGCTTTAGTTAGGAACGAGGAGGTGAAGTATTATATGCTCACCGCCCAGATCCTAGTTAAAATAGTGTTCTATAATCTCCTGCCAAAATCAGGAGAATATAGTCATGCTTGGGGTTCTGCTTCCCTTTTGATCTATTGCCTTCTGAAAGGCATTAGACTTAATATTCTAAGCTCATCATCGATTATATGGCTTCTGAGCACCTCCTAATCCCAAACCGGCACTTACCATTTGGGATGCTCATTACTCGACTCCTCAAAAAATTAAAATTTGATCTTTCTGCTGAACGGTCCATCGAACCTCTGTTGATATCAACAACACTCTTCTAAAGAGGATGCGTGCTTGGGAGCGTGCTCCTGCTCCTCGGCCCCCTCCTATCATTCCTGTTGTTGCCCCTGGATCCTCTTGAGCCTTCTCAGCCTCTATTGACCCATACACTGCTCTCTCTGCTCAGCTACGTGAGCATAATCTGAAGATGTAAGCAAATTTTGAAAGGATTGAGCATAGAGTTCAGAATGACCTACAATATATCTGCTCATCTATTCGCTATCTCTAGACAGGCGTCGACGAGACCTATAGTAGGAACGCTTGGCCTGTTCCACTTTCGAGAGGCCACGCGCAGCCCCTTCCTGCATCGAGTCCTCCGTTTGACACCTGTGTACCTCCTCCAGCTCCTTTCGAGGCACCAGCTCCTCCTGAAGATCCAGACTTTCAAGAAGAGTGACCCTTTTTCTATTGATGACAAAAAAAAGAGAGAGATAGAGATTTTATGGAGTTATCTGGGAGTTCTACTTTCATGTCTTTATTTATATACTCTTTTTATTTGGACATGTAGTATTTGGTGTTTGGACATGTGTTTTAATATTGTAGTACTTTTTTTTGGTATGGAACAAAATTTCTTTTATGATATCAATATTGTCTTTGGGAAGTTATGTATCTCTTTTTATTGTTGACATTTGATACATATCTTCTATATGTGGTATGTGGTGTGTTTGTACTCTTATGTATCCTTTGTAAACCAACCATTTAACCGCTTGATTTGGAGGTTTAAGGTTATTGGTTGGTTGGAGGAAACTGTTTGTACATACACCTTGTAATTCTATTTTCTTGGTATGCATAGAGGGTTGCATAGAGCTTGATTGATATATCTTATTCATATGCTTTTATTGATGCATTTAACTTATATGTCACATTTTGATATATGCATGTGTTTAGGGGGAGCTTCAATTAAAGTCTCTTCCCATGTTATTTGTGATAATTCCATGTGCTTTGTCATCATCAAAAAGGAGAAGCTTGTTGGCCCAAAGACCATTAGCCCTAATTTTGATGATAACAAAACATATGTAGTTATGTTTTTAACAATTTTGTTTAACAAATTTTTAGGTTAATTCTTTGTTGCATTTCAGCTCTGATTGGTAGTGAAAAGTGCATTTTTATCATTATATTTACCATCACATTTTCATATTTTTTCCTATAATTCTGTACATTTACTAATATTTTATGATTTATTGTGTGCAGGCCTCGAAATATTAAAATAAATAAATAAAGCCTAAAAGAAGCCCAAAAAGCCCATGTCCAAGCCCAAGTGCAAAAGTTGCAAATTACCAAGTGTAAAAGTTGCAATTACTAAAAGAAAAGGGAAGGGATAGACTTCTACTCAACCCTAGTTGCTTGCAAGACAATCCTAAAGATAAAAGGAGAAGAGTTTAAAGATAAATTCGGATTCAGACTGTACATATTTTAGTATTCAGATCATAACTTTTTTTACAGATATT
The DNA here is from genome assembly GCA_038442645.1 of Agave tequilana. NCBI lineage: Eukaryota > Viridiplantae > Streptophyta > Magnoliopsida > Asparagales > Asparagaceae > Agave > Agave tequilana. Next base: position 15,961 of record JAVJIF010004020.1, read on the forward strand.
CAAATCCGATGATTTAAGATGCTCCAGAAAGAAGACTTGAAGACCTACAACTCTTATGTTGATCAAACTTTCCAACTCAATCCGCAGATAAGACATATTCGGTGATCAACATGATAACAAGTTGCAGGACAGAGTTGTACTGGAACTCTACTTCTTCCAGCTCCTATAAATACCCCTGCAGAGCAACAGAGAAGGACACACAGAATCCAACAGAGAAATTTAGGGTTTTCTTAGGCTAACTTGTAGTTTAGGTTAGGTTTTTCTTTTTGTAATTTTTGTAACTGAGAGGAGAGGATGTTTTCATGGAGGAAGGAGATCTACTTGTACTGAGGGTGACAATCGGTGTAAGTTTTGCTCTTCTTCCATTGTTAAATAAATCGAATCAAGGTTCGTTTTTGTTCTTTTATTGTTTTTGTTCTTTTATTCTTGTTTAATCTTGTGTTTCTTTTGTTCTTGTTTTCTTCTATTTTCTCTCTAATGTCTTGTGTTTTCTTCTATTTTCTCTCTAATGTCTTGTGAACCATGAGACCAATTGCGTTGAGACTGCCTAGCCGAAGAAGAGCCCTTGATGGCTTATGGAGATGAACAATCCTTCGTGAGTTTGTCTTTTATTTTCGTAGTGTAGATCAAGAAGGCGGACGATCATATAAGCCATACTTGTACGCCTTCCAAGACAAGGTAAGTCATCGCACGGATCAAAGGTAAGCAGATTGAAGAGGTATGTATGTATAGTTTTCTTTCTTTCTAATTCTAGTTTAGATCTCCATCTCTCTCCAATTCTTTTCTTTCCACTTCATTGTAAATACCACTGTAACTAATAAAATAAATAAAAAAAAAGAGATAACTTACTTAAACGCTTCCATCGCTAGTCCCTCCCTAAGGATCACGACCCGCATAGCCACTGCTACCGCGAATTCGAATTGAGAACCTTTCAAAACTTGTTCTAAATCTAATATCTTTATTTTTGTGTGCAGGTAAAAACTCAATCAAAACATTGGCACCGTTGCCGGGAAGGGACGGTAAGTTTTTCTCTAAAAATAAAATTTTTTTAACTAATTCTTTTATTCTTTCTGTTTGCAGGTTTGGAGAACAGGGAAACTGACAGCAGAAGTGGACATATAGCAACTCTGTGCCTCTGCCCTCGAAGGCAGAGCACAAGAGCCTACTTCAGAGCCGCAGAAACGCGGCAATTGCCGCGAAACCGCGGCCTGAGTAGTTCCCTACTGATCCATCTTTTTGCAGGTTGCTGCAAATTGCAATATCTGTCTATTGCTCTGTTAAACTTTGTTCTGTGATAAGCCTGCTTACTGCTAATTAATCAACAGTAAAATACTTGTTGTTAAAGATAAAAATTGATTAGACGTTTGCATATTAAGCACGTGTCTTTTCAATTCCTTTATTTTTACTGTTGAAGAGTGCTGGAGCAAGGTACGTTCGCATTGCATGTAGAATAGGACTCATCTCTTGGTTGATTTTCATGCTTTGAGTGAATCTTATTTACATATTTTGTACACTTGCACAAATTTATTCTAAGGGCATAAACCATTAACAAGATAAGGTGGGGATTTCATCACCCTTCCTTGGCCCAAAAATCATATCCCAAGCACTCACTAACCCAAGCCTAACTTAAAATTAGTAGACGTTAGCCCTAGGGACATCTCGGACTCAATTAGGAGATTATCCTAAGGGGGAACGGTGTTGGAAATTGACTCCTGCCAAATCAGTGTCTAGGAAGGGGATTGAGGGCCGAAAGCCCGAAGATTGGTGGTTATTTAATTAAGGAACGTCTTTGACGGAAAACCTCCCACCAATCTTGCCCTGACCTGGCTGATTAACTTGTGGTCAAAGTCTGCACCCTACCTCTCGTGGACAGTCTAACTAGTTAGGAGTCGTCTAGGTCATAGGTCTACCCTAACTTAGGTTAGAATTTTTCTTTTTTGTTTGTTTATTTGTTTGTTTTCTTTGTAGTGTTGGTGTGATATGACATATAATAATAATTTTTCCAATTTTAATCCATATTACACACCTAACTATTTTTCGGATATTACCAACCCGGCATATCACAACTTTGATCAACCTAGTGTGCCGGAATGGTCTTATCCGAATGAATATAACCCATACCCCCCATCTTATGACCATAATTTTCATACTTTCAACTCTTCACAGAGTTCATGGGGTTCACTTCCCCCGAGTCCAATTTTCAACCAACTTGTCCTCCATATCCACCTTGTCCATAATATTCCCAAGATTCATACTCAGATCCACCCATTCAGAATAGAAAACCATCTATCCGGGAAATGATGAGTATGGAGGAGTCCAAGCAACAATCACCATCAATCTTAGACATGATGATGCGTGAGTCCACCGACTCACGACTTCATCACGATTACACTTCCTCTTTTTAAGTCCAATCACAAAATGATGCACCAATCGACTATATCGACTATGAAAAGATGCTTAAAACCATGACTCAGGCTAGATTAGCTCATGATCATGAAATAGATATGATGGTTCAATCTTTACGTTCTCACCGTTCGGCCGATTCTGCTTTCGCTGACCACTCTCTTAAGGCCGAAGAGTCACGTTGCTTTGGACAACAAGATTCTAATTCAGTACCATCATTTGAACTTGCTGAAACTCCAATTTCTGATAGTTGGCAAGTTATTCCTTTCCTGAAATAGAACTTGAGCATGAATATGATCCTGATCTCCCACTTAGTGATTCAATTTTACTTCCTGATTCAATAATGACTCCGGTGTCTCCACCTGATTTTACTTTTCCCGAGTCAACATTGGATCCTGTACCAATTCATCATGAAATTGAATCACCCATTTTTGATTATCATATTGAACTTGACCAATTTTGCAATTTTGAAAGCCCCATGGATAAATTGGCAAGTCTCATTTTTATGATATTGAGCTCAATGAGATATGTGACCTAGATTGTCAAATCTGTGATCAAGTTCAAATTCCCGAATCATTATTGACTCCTGTTTTGTTACCCGACTTAGGTAATCTTTTAGAGTCAGTTTTGATTCCCACACCTATCATTCCTGAACTTGAATCACGAACATTGATGAAATACACCTAGAGGGGGGGTGAATAGGTGTAATTGCTAATCTAATGATCTTTTTAAACTTAATAGAATGAGTGATGCAACAATCTCTCAAAACACGACTAAGAGCCGAATACCCGTGAGAGGTTCTGAACTCCTTCCTCCCAATTCCCCTTGAAATGGGTTAGAGGTGCGCAATGCAACCGTGTTGTATGAGATATGATCGATCAAGAGATGGATGAAATGCTATGATGAAGTGCACACAAATAATATAGCAAAAAGGTAAACAAGAGAGAAATTGCACAAGTAAAGGGTTAGTTCTCAAGCAAATAATTGAAGACAATGTATAGCAAGAGAAAAGTAAAGCAAGAATAACGCAAGGCAATCGCAAACACAATTGATTTGTTTCGAGGTTCGAGCCACCGCTCTAGTCCCCGCCTTCACCTCCGTGAAAGGTTTCCACTATCCACCGAGGATGCCGTACAAGTTTGGTCTACCGAAGACCCCAAGCCCTTAGCTTCACAACTTACAAAGAACTCCACCTAGGAGTTGTCTCCACAAGAACAAGGATCACAAGAACAATAGTGATCTCCTCTAGATCACAAAACTCTTTTCTCAAACTCTTTTACAACACTCTCACTTTTTACAACTTCACTATAGTATGAGTAATGGATTTTGGCTCTATGAAGTGTGGTGAGAAAACTTCAGTTGTAGAGTGATATTGGCAATCAAACACAACTGAAAAACAAACTTTAAAAGAGTTGGAAATGAAAGCTTTGAAACAAATTTTTCTCTTTCTCTTGAAAATAATGAAAACCAAGGATTTTTCTAAGTAAATAACAAAGGCCTATTGCCCTCTATTTATAGGAGAGAATAGGTTAAAACTCTTTTCTTTTCACCTAATTTGACCTGCAAAAGGCCTCCAACAACTCTCTAAAACTCTGTTAAAGAAGAAAAAGAAAACAGTTTTTCAGACTTGCCCAAAGATGAAAGAACCGTTGGGCTCTTGCAGGCGTAACGGTCGACCGGCCGGTCGACCGTTTGCCTAGTTGGCAAAGAGCCGTTGGCTCTCCGGTCGACCGTCCGGTCGACCGACCTCTTTGAGGAAACACAGTTTCCTTATACCGGTCGACCGGGCGGTCGACCGAAACAAACAGAGAGTGGCCTTGCTTACAGTCGGTCGACCGGGCCCGTCGACCGACAGACGTGCACAAACGTGCACGTCCTGACACAGGTGCCGGTCGACCGGGCGGTCGGCCGGTCAACCTGAAACAGGGAAATCTGGCAGATTTTTGGAGTTGGAAATTTTGTGAGAAAATATTTTGAGATACTTATAACTAAGTATTATGCAAAAATAGTCTATACACATTTTAAATAAGATATTCAATTTGTAAAAAGTTTGGATACATGTATATATAAACTTAGGCATAAAACTTAGAAACAAACATTTTTAAAATAGAATTTTGTAAAGGGAAAAGTGTGTGTGTGTATCCTAGAGCCAAATATCACATACTCAAACTTTAACATTCTATTCTTACAAAGTTCTAAGGACTTCAAGGCTTTAAGAGGGGCTTTCTCCACTTGATCTTCAATTTTGCATCTTGAGCCCAATTTGAGTTATCTTGAGTCCAAGTCACCTTCCTTTAGGAAGAAGAAAACACCTATGCAAGATAGAAAACCTGAAACACACTTAAACAACAATAATATTAGTACAAATAACTAATATGTTTTGTAATCATCAAAACACACTAAAGACGGGTGATTGTAACCTTGGGCCAACAATCTCCCCCTTTTTGATGATGACAAAACATATAAGTTATTTAAACAAATAAAGGAAGAAGAGCTTGGAAGCTCCCCCTCAAACAATGCTATGTAAAAAAAATAACTATGAGTGAGATACATGAAGCATTGAAAACACAATATTTTTGTTAAAAACTTAAATACCAATTGAAATCAAACTTAATCTTATATACCAATTAAACTTATACTTTTTCTCTTAAACTTATAGTTTTAATCAAAACTCAAGTAAATAAACAAAACTCAAACTATAAGCAAACTTATTTCTTTTTCTCCCCTTTTTGTCATACATCAAAAAAGGTGAAAAGCAAAACACCAAAATAGAAATTTTTAAGAATCTATCATGCAAACATTCAACTCACCACAAATAAATGAAAATCTAGCATAATCTAGAGGTTTAGTAAAAATATCGGCAAGTTGAAAATCGGTAGAAACATAATCAATATCAATATCACCTTTCTCATAATGATCTCTAAGAAAGTGATACCTAATGTCAATGTGTTTAGTTTTACTATGTTGATTTGCATTCTTTGTCATGTGAATAGTACTAGTATTATCACAAAATATTTTAACATGATCAAAGTGTAAATCATAGTCAAGGAGAGTATGTTTCATCCAAAGAACTTGTGCACAACAAGCTCGGCTGCAACATACTCCGCCTCGGCGGTTGAAAGGGCTACCGAATTTTGCTTTTTAGAAGACCAAGATACAAGACAATTACCTAAGAATTGACATGTTCCACTTGTGCTCTTCCTATCTACCCTACAACCCGCATAGTCGGCATCCAAAAAACTCGTCATTGTGAATTATCCGGTTTTTGGATACCACAAACCCATTTCAATAGTGCCCTTAAGGTATCTAATTATGCGTTTAACCGCAATTATGTGAGATTCTTTAGGACAAGATTGAAAACATGCACAAAGACAAACGGAAAACATAATATCCGGCCTACTAGCCGTCAAATAAAGCAAGCTACCAATCATGCTACGATATAATTTAATGTCTACACTTTTACCTTGTTCATCCTTGTCAAGCTTTGTAGTTGTTGCCATGGGAGTTTTACTTACTTTAGATTCTTCAAGCCCAAACCTTTTGATTAGTTCCTTTGTGTACTTGGCTTGATTGATGAAGATCCCATCCTTCTTTTGCTTGATTTGGAGTCCAAGGAAATAGTTGAGTTCCCCCATCATAGACATTTCGAATTCATCCTTCATGCATAACTCAAAAGCTTGGCAAAGAGATTCATTAGTAGAACCAAAAATAATATCATCTACATAAATTTGCACAATAAGAATATCATTTTTTACATGTTTTGTAAACAAGGTTGTATCAATTTTACCTTTCTTAAAACCATTTGAAATCAAAAATGAAGAAAGTCTTTCATACCAAGCCCTAGGGGCTTGTTTTAAACCATAAAGAGCTTTATCTAATTTAAAAACAAAATCCGGATGTGTAGGATCAACAAACCCGGGGGGTTGTTCAACACACACCTCCTCTTCAATAAAACCATTTAGAAAAGCACTTTTAACATCCATTTGAAACAATTTAAAATCTTTATATGAGGCAAATGCTAGTGTCATCCGTATGGCTTCAAGCCGTGCTACGGGTGCAAAGGTTTCTTCAAAATCGATTCCTTCGATTTGAGTGTAACCTTGGGCAACTAACCTAGCTTATTCCTAACAACGTTACCCGATTCATCCAACTTGTTCTTAAAGATCCACTTAGTACCATTGTTGGTCTATCGTGGGGCCTAGGAACAAGGTGCCAAACTTGGTTGCGCTCAAATTGATTGAGTTCCTCTTGCATAGCTAGCAACCAATATGAATCGCCTCGGCTTCGAGGACGTTCTTGGGTTCAACATGAGAAATAAATGCATAATGTCCACAATAGTCATGAAGTTTAGAGCGAGTTGTTACCCCTTTTGATACATCACCTATGACGAGGTCCTTGGGATGATGTGGATTGTATCTCCAATCCTTTGGAAGTTGTTGAGTGGGCTCTTCTCCATTTGTTTGATCTTCATTTCCTTGAGCCTCTTGTATTTTAGCTTCACTTCCTTCATCATCCTTTGGCTTGTCTCCCATAGTAGGTGTATCCTCCAAGGTCACTTTCTCCAAGCCTTCATGCAAAGCATCTATTTCTACAACATTCTTAACAAACAAGTTAGATTCCTCAAACTTAACATGTATAGATTCCTCAATAGTCAATGATGACCTATTGAAGACTCTATAAGCCTTACTAGTACTAGAATAACCCACAAATATAGCCTCATAAGATTTAGGATCAAATTTTCCTAAATTATCTTTTGTATTTAAAACAAAACATTTGCATCCAAAAACCTTGAAATATGAAACATTTGGTTTTCTAGAAAAGTACATTTCAAAAGAGGTTTTTGTAGTATTTTTACACAAGAAAACACGATTTGATATGTAGCATGATGTATTAACGGCCTCGGCCCACAAATAATGTGGTAGACCATATTCACTAAGCATTGTCCTAGCCATCTCTTGCAAAGTTCGATTTTCCGTTCAACTACTCCATTTTGTTGTGGAGTTCTAGGACAAGATAGTTCATGCTTTATTCCATGTTCTTCACAAAAAGTGGTAAAGGGTTGGTTAATGAATTCACCTCCTCTATCACTTCTTATTCTTAAAATCGAAACATCTTTTTCTTTTTCAACTCTTTTCTTAAAAGTTTGGAAATACGAAAATGCTTGATTTTTATGCTCAAGAAAGAAAACCCAAGTAAAACGTGAAAAATCATCAACTAAAACAAATGCAAATCTATTCCCACTTAGACTTTTGGTTTGTGTAGGGCCAAATAGATCCATGTGGATTAACTCCAAAGGACGTGATGTCATGATATCCTTAATTGACTTGAAAGAAGACTTAGTTTGTTTCCCAAATTGACATGCGTCACAAACTCGGTCTTTTTCAAAATTCAAATAAGGAATACCTTTCACCATTTCCTTTGTGTTAAGCCTAGATATATGGTCAAAAGAAATGTGGCCTAATCTTCTATGCCACAACCAAGAGTCGTCATCGAGGGCTTTTAAACATGTTATATTACAAGACATATTTAACATATCTATCATATAAACATTACTTTCACGAAAAAAAGAAAACACATAAGTATTAGAAATTCTATCAATTACTTTACAAACAACATTATCAAAAACTACATCAAAACCTTTATCACATAATTGACTAACACTCAAGAGATTATGCTTGAGGCTGTCAACTAAAACTACATTCTCAATTAAAGGGGATGTGCCAAGTTTTACATTACCAATACCGATGATTTTACCCTTGGCGTCATCTCCGAAGGTGACGGTGCCACCTTCATGGTATCTTAATAGGGTTGCAAAGTTGTTGATATCCCAAGTCATGTGCCTTGAGCAACCACTATCAAGATACCACAATCCTCTACGTCATTGGGCTTTGGAAGGTACCTATATCATTTAACAAAGTTGTTGACTTTGGTACCCAAACTTTCTTGGGTCCTTGAAAGTTAGTGTTTCGAACCCAAACATTATGAAAAGATGCACTTAGTCTATCATAGCAAAAATTGGCTAAGTGTCCTTTCCGCCCACAATGTGAACATGAGAACACTCTTCCATACATGAATGCATGATGAGTGTGTGAAGTGTGAGCATGCTTTGGGGGTTTGCCACGATGTAAAGGTTGTGTGGTATGAGCATGAGCATGGTGAACATTTTTCTTAGGGGCTTGTTTCTTAGGAAACATGGCCTCTATCTTCTTCTTATCAAACTCACTACACTTTTTCAAAACAATACCTAAAGAATCTATTCTTTCCTTAAGCATGGTAATCTCATTAGCATCAACAAATGGGGACTTGCCTTTACAAGAAGTCTTATATTTATCAAATTCATTTTTAGTGGAAACCAAAGTAGAATGCAAGTCATTATTTTCTTTAGAAAGATTTACAACTTGAAGACTAAGAGATTCATTTTCCTTTTTCATTTTTAAATATTTTTTCTTTAAGAAGTCATAGTTATGGGATAATTCTACAAAAGCTTCTCCTAATCATCCATAGAAAGTTCATCATTAGGAGAAGTGGAAGGGGTTACCTTGCTTGTGCTTTCATTTGCCATGAAGCACATGTTGGCGGTATCAATCTCCTCCTCGGATTCGCTCTCGGAATCCCATGTAGCTTTCATTGCCTTCTTCTTGTGAGGCTTCTTTGAGGTGGAGGGCTTCACTTTATCCGGACACTCCGCCACTATGTGTCCCGGTCTTTGGCAATTGAAGCATATGATCTTTCTTTCTTCTTTGCCTCCTTGCCATCTCCTTCTACCTTGGAATTTCGCCTTGTTGTACATCCTCCGGACATTCTTGACAAGAAGTGAGAGTTCTTCGTCATCTTCTTCTTCATCGTCTTCGTCGGAGTGTGTGGATTGGCTTTTGAAGGCTATAGTCTTCTTCTTGGAAGGAGCCATGTCCTCCCTCACTTTCCTCTCCATCTCATGGGTTTTGAGGTTCCCAATGAGACCAATTAGCTCCATCTCCTCCTTGTCATTGAGTTCCTTCAAGGTTGTTGCTTTTACTTCCCATGAAGGATGAAGAGCCCGGATGATCTTTCTTACTCTTTGATCGTTATCAATAGCATCACCTAGAGAAGAAAGTCCATTAGTAATCTTTGTAAATCTTGTAACCATATCATCTATGGTTTCATTTTCTTGCATGCAAAAATTCTCATATTGGGACCGAAGAAGGTCAATCTTAGCCCTCTTCACTTGTGAGGTCCCTTCATGTGTAACTAGTAAATGTGTCCAAATTTCATATGCGGACTTGCAATGAATAACTCTAGCTATGTCATCATCATTAAGGGCTTGAAGTAGTGCATAGTGAGCCCTAGCATTGGCATCAAATTCTTTGGTCTCTATTTCGGACCAAGTGAATTCATCACCGGGGGGTGCACTAAAGGGTTTGGTCACGGCCTTTGCAACTCGACTACCTAGAGATTGCAAGAAAATGGTCATCTTAACTTTCCATATGGGAAAGTTAAGTCCATCAAACTTAGGGGGTGTCTTAATACCATCGGCCATCTTTACTAAGTGAAAATGAATGAAATAATTAGCAATATTAGGATCTTTCTAGGGTTGTTAAGCCAAGAGCCTAGTAACCAAGCTCTGATACCAATTGAAATACACCTAGAGGGGGGGTGAATAGGTGTAATTGCTAATCTAATGATCTTTTTAAACTTAATAGAATGAGTGATGCAACGATCTCTCAAAACACGACTAAGAGCCGAATACCCCGTGAGAGGTTCTGAACTCCTTCCTCCCAATTTCCTTGAAATGGGTTAGAGGTGCGCAATGCAACCGTGTTGTATGAGATATGATCGATCAAGAGATGGATGAAATGCTATGATGAAGTGCACACAAATAATATAGCAAAAAGGTAAACAAGAGAGAAATTGCACAAGTAAAGGGTTAGTTCTCAAGCAAATAATTGAAGACAATGTATAGCAAGAGAAAAGTAAAGCAAGAATAACGCAAGGCAATCGCAAACACAATTGATTTGTTTCGAGGTTCGAGCCACCGCTCTAGTCCCCGCCTTCACCTCCGTGAAGGGTTTCCACTATCCACCGAGGATGCCGTACAAGTTTGGTCTACCGAAGACCCCAAGCCCTTAGCTTCACAACTTACAAAGAACTCCACCTAGGAGTTGTCTCTACAAGAACAAGGATCACAAGAACAATAGTGATCTCCTCTAGATCACAAAACTCTTTTCTCAAACTCTTTTACAACACTCTCACTCTTTTTACAACTTCACTATAGTATGAGTAATGGATTTTTGGCTCTATGAAGTGTGGTGAGAAAACTTCAGTTGTAGAGTGATATTGGCAATCAAACACAACTGAAAAACAAACTTTAAAAGAGTTGGAAATGAAAGCTTTGAAACAATTTTTCTCTTTCTCTTGAAAACAATGAAAACCAAGGATTTTTCTAAGTAAATAACAAAGGCGTATTGCCCTCTATTTATAGGGAGAGAATAGGTTAAAACTCTTTTCTTTTCACCTAATTTGACTTGCAAAAGGCCTCCAACAACTCTCTAAAACTCTGTTAAAGAAGAAAAAGAAAACAGTTTTTCAGACTTGCCCAAAGAGGAAAGAGCCGTTGGGCTCTTGCAGGCGTAACGGTCGACCGGCCGGTCGACCGTTTGCCTAGTTGGCAAAGAGCCGTTGGCTCTCCGGTCGACCGTCCGGTCGACCGACCTCTTTGAGGAAACACAGTTTCCTTATACCGGTCGACCGGGCGGTCGACCGAAACAAACCGAGAGTGGCCTTGCTTACAGTCGGTCGACCGACAGACGTGCACAAACGTGCACGTCCTGACACAGGTGCCGGTCGACCGGGCGGTCGGCCGGTCAACCTGAAACAGGGAAATCTGGCAGATTTTTGGAGTTGGAAATTTTGTGAGAAAATATTTTGAGATACTTATAACTAAGTATTATTTAAAATAGTCTATACACATGTTTTAAATAAGATATTCAATTTGTAAAAAGTTTGGATACATGTATATATAAACTTAGGCATAAAACTTAGAAACAAACATTTTTAAAATAGAATTTTGTAAAGGGAAAAGTGTGTGTGTGTATCCTAGAGCCAAATATCACATACTCAAACTTTAACATTCTATTCTTACAAAGTTCTAAGGACTTCAAGGCTTCAAGAGGGGTTTTCTCCACTTGATCTTCAATTTTGCATCTTGAGCCCAATTTGAGTTATCTTGAGTCCAAGTCACCTTCCTTTAGGGAAGAAAACACCTATGCAAGATAGAAAATCTGAAACACACTTAAACAACAAATAATATTAGTACAAATAACTAATATGTTTTGTAATCATCAAAACACACTAAAGACGGGTGATTGTAACCTTGGGCCAACAATTGAGTCACATTCCATTTTGGGAAACTGATTGTGGACTTGAGTTTCAGCTTATTGATTTGGACCCACTTCCTGAACCTAGCCCGACTCCTGAACCCTTACTTGATTTAAGTTTCTTTCCTGAGTCGGTATTCGTTCCCATACTTACGACGTCCAAGTCAATCATTCCATCTTTTCACACTCCATTTTGGGACAAGGCGGTTGACACAATTGACTCTGAATATAATTATGAATTATGGAAATTTGATGGGGTGAAATTGCTAAAAAATGATCATACATACATTTTAGTGGGTTATACAAGGGAAATTTCTGGTAGGTTCCTCCAAATACTACTTTATCTTGATTGGGTAGCAACGCTTGGCCCAATTAGACCACCACCGAAACCACCACCTTAAGGTAACTTCTGCCTTCCCTTGTTCTTTTTCATGCATATATGCATTCATTCTTACATTGAGGACAATGCATGAGATAAGTGTGGGGGTGGACCTTACTAACATACTAACATAGGTAGAAACTAACAAATTTGCTAACTAATAAAAAAAAATGTTATAAAAAGGACAATATTTTGACTTATCTTTTGAAAGAAACCTAAGTTAGTTTTAAGGATTAGGAAAATCATGATTAGGATCTCTAAAAACTTGGTCAAAATAAATAAATTGTTTAAATTTTAGGTATAGTAGGAGAAATTGAATAATTAATTAGTCTTGATTTTTACCTTAATGAAATTTGCATACCTAATGCATATCTAGGATTCTAAGACGAAGACCTTTGTGCCTCATATATATATTAAAAAAAAAATCACTAATTAAGCTGATACATGTGCCTCAAGAAGCATAAGTATTCACGCCTAAAGGTGAATTCTAAATAAAATAAAGTTCTTAGTTTTGGGGCCTAGTTCACTCGAATTTGAGTCCGCGAGGTGTTTTCTCACCTGGTGCCCTAAAGCCAACCGGTTTGGGAGCCACCGACTTTAAGTTTGCTACGTGGGTGGATTAGAAAGCCAAAGAAAACTGAGAAATATTATATATGTATTAACACATCTAATAGTCAATTAGTTAGGTATGAGGGCCTCAAGAAGCCTTGATGCTTACACGAAAGAAAATTAGATGAGTTATACATATTAAAGAAAAAAAGAGAAAAAAAAAAAAAGAAAAAAATATAGAGGCATGAGAGTCCAAGTCAAGGAATTCCTAGTAAAAATTCATAAAGATGCATATGATTTTTGGAAACGAAAAAGACTATACTAAAAAATTCAATTTTGATCCTTACTTAAAATGAAAACAATTTGCTTTATAAAGACTAAGTTTAAGAATGAATAAAAATGATAATCCTAAAACTTATATACTACTTAGTCTCTTCAAATATAATTCGAATATTCTCCTTTTTATGAATTTTGTGGGTGTAATCCGCTGAAAACCCTCACGAGACAACACTCGTCCTCTAGGGTAACCTAGGGGTTTAACGGCTTGTTGCACGTGCTAAGTGCAACCGTGATTCCTACGAAAGTGAGTTAGGTTAGATTAATTTTCTTTTTCTCTTTGATTTTTACTCGAGGACGAGCAAAAAGATAAGTGTGGGGGTGTGATTGGTAGTGAAAAGTGCATTTTTATCATTATATTTACCATCACATTTTCATATTTTTCCTATAATTCTGCACATTTACTAATATTTTATGATTTATTGTGTGCAGGCCTCGAAATATTAAAATAAATAAATAAAGCCTAAAAGAAGCCAAAAAGCCCATGTCCAAGCCCAAGTGCAAAAGTTGCAAATTACCAAGTGTAAAAGTTGCAATTACTAAAAGAAGAGGGAAGGGATAGACTTCTACTCAACCCTAGTTGCTTGCAAGACAATCCTAAAGATAAAAGGAGAAGAGTTTAAAGATAAATTCGGATTCAGACTGTACATATTTTAGTATTCAGATCATAACTTTTTCTATAGATATTCAAATCCGATGATTTAAGATGTTCCAGAAAGAAGCCTTGAAGACCTACAACTCTTATATTGATCAAACTTTCCAATTCAATCCGCAGATAAGACATATTCGGTGATCAACATGATAACAAGTTGAAGTTACGGGACAGAGTTGTACTGGGACTCTACTTCTTCCAGCTCCTATAAATACCCCTGCAGAGCAACAGAGAAGGACACACAGAATCCAACAGAGAAATTTAGGGTTTTCTTAGGCTAACTTGTAGTTTATGTTAGGTTTTCTTTTTGTAATTTTTGTAACTGAGAGGAGAGGATGTTTCATGGAGGAAGGAGATCTACTAGTACTGAGGGTGACAATCGGTGTAAGTTTTGCTCTTCTTCCATTGTTAAATAAATCGAATCAAGGTTCGTTTTCGTTCTTTTATTGTTTTTGTTCTTTTATTCTTGTTTAATCTTGTGTTTCTTTTGTTCTTGTTTTCTTCTATTTTCTCTCTAATGTCTTGTGAACCATGAGACCCAATTGCGTTGAGACTGCCTAGCCGAAGAAGAGCCCTTGATGGCTTATGGAGATGAACAATCCTTCGTGAGTTTGTCTTTTATTTTCGTAGTGTAGATCAAGAAGGCAGACGATCCTATACGCCATACTTGTACGCCTTCCAAGACAAGGTAAGTCATCGCACGGATCAAAGGTAAGCAGATTGAAGAGGTATGTATGTATAGTTTTCTTTCTTTCTAATTCTAGTTTAGATCTCCATCTCTCTCCAATTTCTTTTCTTTCCACTTCATTGTAAATACTACTGTAACTAATAAAATAAATTAAAAAAAAGATATAACTTACTTAAACGCTTCTATCGCTAGTCCCTCCCTGAGGATCACGACCCGCATAGCCACTGCTACCGCGGATTCGAATTGAGAACCTTTCAAAACTTGTTCTAAATCTAATATCTTTATTTTTGTGTACAGGTAAAAACTCAATCAAAACAAGCTCCATCACAAGACTTCACGTTTGGAAGCCAAGAAGATGTAGATCTCAGAGCCTAAGCATATAGAAGAGCTCAAGAATCAAGTTTGCAAAAGCAGACTATATCAAGATTTGTATTTTGCTTTTTGCATTTTAGATAGGATTTATAGTCGTTGTTAAAACTAAGATGATATAGCTCTTTTGGGATTGACACACATTCCTAAAGTGTTCTAAAAAGAGTTCAAAACATTTCTCTTTTCCGTTTTCAAGATTAAGTTTCGGAAAAATGAGCTTCGAAAAAATCAGTTTTCGATTTAGAAAAGTTTTTTTACAAGATATAATTTTAACTTTATTTTGTGTTGATCCATGATCACACACTAGTGTTAGCCCAAAGGCCTATAACTCTAGTTTTGATAATGATTAACTCATGTAGTTATAGTACTAATGATCTTGTGTCTATTTAGTTTCAGATATTTAATCAAGATCTTAGTCGGTGTTTAGCTTCAACGAAAGATTGAAAATCTAGTTTTGAAGCTAGCACGTGTTGATTCAAGAGCTCGCGCATCAAGATCGCATCAAGTACTCAAGAGGAGTCTAGCTCTTTGGATCATGGTTTTTAACCAAGTCAAGATGGAGAAGAAGATTTTCTAGAGAAGATTTTCAAGGCTTGAGTCTATGTTTGTAAGTGTTAAGATTTTGTTATTAGATAAAATGTAAATGATAGATTAGTTGTGGCTGGCTCAAGCTCATACACACACACAAAATTTATATAATATTTTCATAAGAATAGTTTTGATTTTAGAAAATACCGTTTTGATTTTGAGCTTCAACGAAGATATCTTTATGTTTCATGAATAGAATTCATCAAAACAAGTTTACATATTTTATATGTGTTTTGGATTTCATCCATACTCATTGATAGTTCAAATGTTTAGAAAAACTTATTTGATATTTCTATATCATGTGTTTAAGTTTTGTATTTATCAAAACTTATTTTAGAGCTTATTGTCAAAAACATAGATATTTCATCTATATGTGTATTGGATCATATCTATACACACTATGCTTTAAATGAGTTTTAAATATCTTGTTTTTGTATTTGGACAAGTTTTAAAAAAAAATCAATTTTCATTTAAAAGTTTGATTTTGAAAAATACCGATTTTTGTTTAAAGCCTAATATTGATATCACAAAAATGGTTCAAAAAGTTTGTAATCTGTGTTGATTTTTGATCACACATATTTGTACTTCAAAGTATTTCAATGAACTTATTTTTATAGATTTTATGTAATTTTATGAGATTTTATAGGATGTTAAAAGACCAAGTTTGAAATCTTAATTATCCCTGACCTGGCCTTCTGGCGGTCGACCGATCGGTCGACCAAGGCAGAAGTCGGTCGACCGATGTGCATAGAACGTGCACACAGCCTTGGCTTGAGGGCCGATCGACCGGGAGGTCGACCGATCTAGAGAGTTCACTCTCTGGATCTGGCCCCGGTCGCCAAGCAGTCGACCGGCTAGAGAGCTTTGCTCTCTGGTTCTTGTCTCGGTCGATCGACAGGTCAAGATCTGGGTATGGTTGACCGCACGGTCGACCGACAACCCCAATGGTCATAAATATGACCGTTGGCCGGTCGATCGGCCGGTCGACCGACAAGTCATCTGGCCTGGGGATTTGCCCCAACGACTAGTTTTTCTAGCTCTATAAAAGGGGTTGTTTTGGCTAGTTTTACACAAGATTTTGGAGAAGTTTTAGAGCCAATTTTTTCCATCTCTCTTAGGGTTTTTCTCCATATATTTTTGGGCTAAAACTTTCATATCAAAAGGAGAGTTTTTAAAGTATGTTTTCAAAAGAGATTTCTTGAGTTTTCCTCCACAAATCTATGTTGTTTTTGTTGGCCCAAAGGCCCATCACTATAGTCTTGATGATGATTAACTCATGTAGTTATTGTACTAATGATCTTGTGTTTAATTAGTGACAGATTCATGATCAAGATCTTAGTAGGTGTGTAGTTTCAACAAAGGATTTAAAGTCAAGTTTTGGAGCTAGCACGGTTTGATTCAAGACCTTGTGCATCAAGACCACATCAAGTACTCAAGATGAGTCTAGCTCTATAGATCATGTTTGGACCAAGTCAAGAAGATGAGAAGACTTCAAGTGAAGACTTCAAGAAAATGAAGGCTTGTGTCTAGGTTTGTTTAAGATTTTATTTTTAGTTAAAATGTAATGGATAGAATAGTTGGTGGATTGCTCAAGTACTATATACACACACACTCTTGATTTAGATAAGTTTTTATAAAAGAATTTTCAGTTTAGAAAAGACTTTTTATTTTGGAAAAATACGGTTTTGGTTAAAGACTATACAAAATCATGTTTAGTGCTTAATGTCAAAAACATAGATATTTCATCTTGTTTGTGTAATGGATCATATCCATACACTCTATGCTTCAAAGAGTTTTAATATCTTGTTTTTGCATTTGGAGAAGTTTTGGAAAAATCAATTTTGGAAAAATACAGTTTTCGTTTTTTAGTCAAAAATTCCAAGTTACAAAAATAGTTCAAATTGTTTATAACATGTCTTGATTATGTGCAAGCAAGTTTGATTATCAAAGTATAATGTTAAAACTATTTTTGTAGATTTTTCATGATTTTATGGGATTTTATTTGAGCCAAAATGACCAAGTTTTTCTTTCCCTAAAATCCCTGACCTGGCTTCAGCCAGTCGACCGGGCCGGTCGACCGCGCGACGTGCACAGACGTGCACGAGTCTGGCTGGAGGGCCGGTCGACCGGGACGGTTGACCGTCCAGAGAGCTTTGCTCTCTGGAAAGCCTCGGTCGACCGGGACGGTCGACCGGCAGAAAGTCTGCTCTCTGTTCTAGAGGTTCGGTCGACCGGGCCGGTCGACCGAAGCCCTAACGGTCGGATTTCTGACCGTTGGCGATCGACCGGCCGGTCGACCGACCGGTCTGTAAGACCCCCAACGGCTAGTTTTTCTAGCCCTATAAAATGGGGCATTTGGGGGCTGTTTTCTACAAGATTTTTGGAGAGTTTTTAAGCCAGTTTTTCCTGCTCTATTAAGAGGTTTTTCTCCACAAATTTGAGAGCAAATATTTCCAATCAAAAGGGGAGTTTTATCAAGATTGTTTTAATAGAGATTTCTTGAGTTTTCCTCCACCATCTCTTTCCTTGTTTTCTCACACAACACTTGAGCTATCCATTGCTATATCTTCCTATAGAAGTTTTTTGTGAGAGGATTTTAGGTGATCAACAGTTGTGATCACCAAAGTTCATCTTTGTACTTTGAGGAGGCGGACGAGTGCGTTCGTGGTGTTTCGAGTTCGTGTGTGAACTCTTTTGAGGTGCGGCCTCGGCGGGCTAGTGAGCTCGCCGTGTGTACGGACTAGGGAGTCTGAGAGCTTGTAGGTATTGCGGCACTGAGTGATCCGGGGGATCGATTATAGTGGAAATCCTTCGTGTGTCGAAGGCGGGGATGTAGAGCAAGGGTGCTCGAACCTCGAA
Organism: Agave tequilana; assembly: GCA_038442645.1. Classification (NCBI taxonomy): domain Eukaryota; kingdom Viridiplantae; phylum Streptophyta; class Magnoliopsida; order Asparagales; family Asparagaceae; genus Agave; species Agave tequilana. The sequence continues at coordinate 34,137 of JAVJIF010004020.1, forward strand.
ACAAATCCCTTGTGTTTGTGATTGCTCACTCTCTCTCTCTATCTCCTTATTTATATCTTGCATGCTTCTATTGTGTTTATCTTTACATGCTTGATAATCTTATTGTGCTTTATTGATATATGCTTGGGGATTGTTTGCTAACACTTGTATTCAACCAAGAGAGCCAACGCGGCACCTCAACTCTTATTTAGAGGAATCTTGAGGAGTTAGTCCAGAGCCCTTCATGGGGAATTCGGCTACACTCTTGTGTTATACGTGGTGTTTAGTGTAATAAGTTTAGTTTAGGTCATAATAGTTTTTTATTCCGCATTTAGTGACCATTAGATTAGCCATCACCTATTCACCCCCCTCTAGGTGACTTTACAATTGGTATCAGAGCCAAGTGCTCTTGATTTGGGTCTTACAACCTAGAGTTAAAGATCCCCATTTTTAGGCTAATCACATATTTGTACACACACCATGGATTTCATGTCACCACCCACTTTTGACATTCTTAACATCCAAGTTTGGAAGGTTAAGATGTCCTTGTACCTCAAGGCCCTAGGCATTCATGTTTACCTTGCCATCACTAATGATTCATATTGTTTAAATGGCAAGAATTTTGAGGCTAATGCAAAAGCCCTTTATGCTTTGAAGAGTACCCTAAATGATGATTATTTATCTAGGGTTTCTAACATTGATTCGGCTTTTGTAGCATGGAACATAATCACCTCCCTTGGCGAAAAAGATCTATATTATGCGAGGAGCGACTCGGATGTTGAAAGTGATGCTTCCAATGTGTGCTATATGGTCCAAGGGGACAACCCCCTTGAGGTAACTACCGAATCCGAGGTAGATGAAGATAATGACATGTCATATGATGAGCTTACTTCATTTTGTCAACTACTCCTTGAAAAATATGACATGATTAAAAAGAAAAATAAAAATTTGAAAAAGAATTTTGATTGCATGCTAAAAGAAAATGATTCATTTAGAAATAAAGTTGCATGCATTGAAAAAGAAAAAGAATTTTTGAAAAATGAAAATGTTTCCTTGATGTCTAAATTAAATGATTTATGTGAAGGAAACACTATTTTGAAAAATAAAGTTATTTGGTAGAAAAACAAAAAGAAGTTGCTTTTCAAGAAAACACTTCTTTAAAAAGAAAAATTTTTGATAATGAAAAAGAAAATGTTTCGAAAAAGAATAAGAAAAATGTTTCACAATCTCACCATGCTTTACATGCTACCATTGATAATAGTGAGATTAATGTTTTGAAAAATAGGATTAGTTGTTTGAGCTCCACTTTGAGCTCATGTGCATTCAACCATAAGAAATTGGAGTCTTTGTTTTCTAAGAAACAAACTCCACATATTCATGCACATCATCATCATGCATTTGCTTATGTTGCACGCCACGATCACACTCACACTCATAAGCATCCTAAGGTGTACAAGTGTACACATTGTGGCCGCAAAGGCCATTTAGGAAAATTTTGTTTTGATAAGATGTATCATATTTATTTTGCTAAGAAAATGTTTGGGTTCCTTACAAAGCTAACCCCCAAGGACCAAAAGAAAATGGGTACCAAAACCCCCACCGTGTGTATTTGATGTAGGTGAGGGCTCTCACATGACGTGAGAGGATGGTGCCTTGGTGGTGGTTGCACATGGACTAGATGGACATACTTTTGATGCACCGCTATCAAGGAGTTTTGGTGGGTCAACCACCATGTTTGGAGATTTGGAACATAGTTCCCTAGTTGGTAACTATTTCTAAACTCTTAATTTATGTACATGCTTATTCATATATGATATTTTTAGCATGTTCATGTTTTTGTGCTTCATGTGGTAAATACTAGTTTAAATGTAGTTTTTATCAAAACTTGTATTTATACATGTACAAATAGTGAATAACAAATTGATTTATATATGTTTGCACTTTATGATCATTTGTACTCACTATATGCACATGTATAGCCTAGTTTTGATGATTCTCTCATTTACACTTGTTTTGCCTATTTTCATGTTTTACTTCATGTATATGTATTTTGTATTCAAATCTAATAAATATACATGTATACCCCATGAGTCATTTGCCTTCATGCAATTTACATTATGGACTCTTTTTATGTTTCGGATATGTATGCATATTGTTAGTTTTGGATAAATCATACATATACCTAGAAGTTTGTTTTTAGATGAAAAATGAATTTTTCATGTTTATCACTTGTTTGTTTAAGTGATATTTTGTTTTTGAGCTTTATTGATTATTTTCATGGAAACTGCTAAACACATGACTCTTGTACATTCACACTTTATTTTTTTATTCATGACTTTGTTTCATGATTCTTTTTGAGCTTTATCGATTTGAGTGTCAATTCTTGTATATTTGGTATGATTCATGAAAAACATATGTTTTGATTTCATGTTTTTGAAGGATCTTTAACTAGTTTTTTGAAAATTATTTTAACTAGTTATTATTCTTCAATTGGATTGTGGTTTTCACTATAAAATGTTTTCAAACCCTATTTTTGAAAACCCCTTCCTACACAATTTATATGAGCGGATGGCTGGGCGAGTATGCCTTGTAAGCTTTATTGGAAAATCCTTTACCATGTGCATATAAAGGGTGGTAGGTTATGAGTTATATACTTGATTTACTTTGATTATTTTCAATTGGTATCATTGGATCTTTTCAATTGGTATCTAAATTGATAATTTTGTATATACTCATATTTTGTTTATATATATGTATGCTTTCAATTTCGAATAATATCAATTTTTATTGGTATTCTATTTTTCATACATATATATGATTTTCATGTGCTTGCTTTACAATTGGTATACATATTTAAAGCACAAAATTAGTTTATGCTAAGCTTGATCTAAAACTTTATTTTCAATTGGTATCTCAATTGACATTTTTAATAAAGCTTATGCATTGTTTTTCAATTGATATCAATATGCTTCAATTTCATATTTGTTATAAATTTACAATTGATATCAATATGTATTGCCTATTTGAAAAATTCAAAATTTGTAATGTTTATTTACAATTGGTATCAACATGATTTTTTTTTACAATTGGTATCTTAAAAATTTTGTTTACTAAGATATCTCAAAATTTGTTTTATTGAGAAAAATTCAAAATTTGTTTGAACAATTAAAAATCAAAACATTTTTGATTTGTATTGCTTATATGCAAGGAGAGCTTAACATCTCTTCTACATATATATTCATGTTGAGTGTATCTAATATTGAGGAGCTTGACAACTCTTCTTTATGCGGTACACGTGTGTAGGGGGAGCTTCACATCTCCTCTTATGTATTACAGATTATGTGTTATGTGAATTAGGGTTTGTCATCCCTTCTTCATGTAATGCATATATGTAGGGAAGCTAACTTAGCGTCTTCCTCTTCATGAATGTATATCGCATATACTTCTTATTGATTGATTTATGTTTACCCCTTCTTTGGTTCCTTGTTTCTGACAAAAAGAGGGAGAAAATTTTGATGATTTTGTTTTTACTTTAACCCCTTTGTTGATGATTGACAAAAAGGGGGAGAAGTAGTTGAGATATTGCATGTTTTCCTTCCTTTATTCATAAAGGGGGAGTAGTTTTTATGTTTATGCATGTTTATGCATATATGTTTGTTTTGCAAATAGGAGAAAAAGAATTTGATTTGTTTTATGCTTTATTGGCATGTTTATCTCCTAGATTTGCATACATGTTTATGAGCATACATTGCATATTAATTTGTTTATTTGTTATGCATGAGTTAAGGGGGAGCTTCTTTGAAGCTTTACTTTAATCCATGCATATATAACTTCATGAGTTTTGTCATCATCAAAAAAGGGGAGATTGTTGGCCCAAAGGCCCATCACTCTAGTTTTGATGATGATCAACTCATGTAGTTATTGTACTAATGATCTTGTGTTTAATTAGTGACAGATTCATGATCAAGATCTTAGTAGGTGTGTAGCTTCAACAAAGGATTTAAAGTCAAGTTTTGGAGCTAGCACGGTTTGATTCAAGAGCTTGTGCATCAAGACCACATCAAGTACTCAAGAGGAGTCTAGCTCTATGGATCATGTTTGGACCAAATCAAGAAGATGAGAAGACTTCAAGAAGATGAAGGCTTGTGTCTAGGTTTGTTTAAGATTTTGTTTTTAGTTAAAATGTAAAGGATAGAATAGTTGGTGGATTGCTCAAGTACTATATACACACACACTCTTGATTTAGATAAGTTTTTATAAAAGAATTTTCAGTTTAGAAAAGACTTTTTATTTTGGAAAAATACGGTTTTGGTTAAAGACTATACAAAACCATGTTTAGTGCTTAATGTCAAAAACATAGATATTTCATCTTGTTTGTGTAATGGATCATATCCATACACTCTATGCTTCAAAGAGTTTTAATATCTTGTTTTTGCATTTGGAGAAGTTTTGGAAAAATCAATTTTGAAAAAAATACAGTTTTCGTTTTTTAGCCAAAATTTTCAAGTTACAAAAATAGTTCAAATTGTTTATAACATGTCTTGATTATGTGCAAGCATGTTTGATTATCAAAGTATAATGTTAAAACTATTTTTGTAGATTTTTCATGATTTTATGGGATTTTATTTGAGCCAAAATGACCAAGTTTTTCTTTCCCTAAAATCCCTGACCTGGCTTCAGCCGGTCGACCGGGCCGGTCGACCGCGACGTGCACAGACGTGCACGAGTCTGGCTGGAGGGCCGGTCGACCGGGACGGTCGACCGTCCAGAGAGCTTTGCTCTCTGGAAAGCCTCGGTCGACCGGGATGGTCGACCGGCAGAGAGTCTGCTCTCTGTTCCAGAGGTTCGATCGACCGGGCCGGTCGACCGAAGCCCCAACGGTCGGATTTCTGACCGTTGGCGGTCGACCGGCCGGTCGACTGACAGTTCTGTTAGACCCCCAACGGCTAGTTTTTCTAGCCCTATAAAATGGGACATTTGGGGGCTGTTTTCTACAAGATTTTTAGAGAGTTTTTAAGCCAGTTTTTCCTGCTCTATTAAGAGGTTTTTCTCCACAAATTTGAGAGAAAATATTTCCAATCAAAAGGGGAGTTTTATCAAGAGTGTTTTAAAAGAGATTTCTTGAGTTTTCCTCCACCATCTCTTTCCTTGTTTTCTCACACAACACTTGAGCTATCCATTGCTATATCTTCCTATAGGAGTTTGTTGTGAGAGGATTTTAGGTGATCAAGAGTTGTGATCACCAAAGTTCATCTTTGTACTTTGAGGAGGCGGACGAGTGCGTTCGCGGTGTTTCGAGTTCGTGTGTGAACTCTTGTTTGAGGTGCGGCCTCGGCGGGCTAGTGAGCTCGCGGTGTGTACGGACTATGGAGTCTGATAGCTTGTAGGTGTTGCGGCATCGAGTGATCCGGGGGATCGATTATAGTGGAAATCCTTCGTGTGTCGAAGGCGGGGATGTAGAGCAAGGGTGCTCGAACCTCGAAACAAATCCATTGTGTTTGTGATTGCTCACTCTCTCTCTCTCTATCTCCTTATTTATATCTTGCATGCTTCTATTGTGTTTATCTTTACATGCTTGATATTCTTATTGTGCTTTATTGATATATGCTTGGGGATTGTTTGCTAACACTTGTATTCAACCAGGAGAGCCAAGGCGGCACCTCAACTCTTATTTAGAGGAATCTTGAGGAGTTACTCCAGAGCCCTTCACGGGGAATTCGGCTACACTCTTGTGTTATACGTGGTGTTTAGTGTAATAAGTTTAGTTTAGGTCATAATAGTTTTTAATTTCGCATTTAGTGACCATTAGATTAGCCATCACCTATTCACCCCCCTCTAGGTGATTTTACAGTTTTCTCATACAAACTTGAGCCATCCATTGCTATATTAATCCTCTAGGGATCCTTGTTGTGAGAGTTATTTTTGTGATCAAGAGAAGTGATCACAAGTTTTCATTCTCGTTTTTGAGGTGTTGTAGAGTTTGAGGCCTCGGCGAGCTAATGAGTTCGCGTTGTGACGAGTTCTTGTGGGAGCTCAGTGTAGAGGTGCGGCCTCGGCAAGCTAGTGTGCTAGCGTGTGTTGTTCTTGCGTGAACAAGTGGGGACTTGCAGGTCCAAGAGTTCTTGAGGGGGCTCGTTGTAGGTGTTGCAGCACCGGGTGATCTTGCACGATCATTTTTTAGTGGAAATCCTTCATAGTGTTGAAGGCGGAGAGCAAGTGTGCTCGAACCTTGAAACAATTCTCCCGTATTTGCGATTGCTCATCTCTCTCTCACTTATCTTTATATCTTGCATGCGCTTATTGTTTATAATTTTACTTGTTTGATATTCCTTGTGCTTAATTGATATATGTTTGGGATTGTTTGCTCACACTTGTATTCAACCAAGAGAGCCATAGTGACACCTTAACTCTTAATCCAGAGGAATCTTGAAGAGATAGTCCAGAGCCCTTCATCGGGAATTCAGTTACACTCTGATTAGTATCTAAAACTGCATATTTCATACCACATCTTTACATTTATTTAATATTAAATTCTGCTAATAATACCTCTCTTGCATGTTTCTAGGTCCATGATGTGCAATGAAGAAGAAGACCCCAAATCACCATTTAATGGGTGATTAAAGGCCTAAATATAGCCATTGACCTTGGATAGCTGTTTTGTCAAAACCAGGGGCTGAAAACCAGAAGCCAGGCGCTGACGCCGATAGGGGACAGACGGGACAGCGTGCGGTCCGAAGCGCTAGAGCCGCGAAAACACGGCTTTTGTCGCGTCTCCGCGGCCATACGGGCGCGGTCGCACCCGTACTTTGGGCCAGGGTTTGCCCCCTGGCCCCTCTTTCCCCTGGTGCCTATAAATACCCCCTGGACTTCCAGAGCAGGGGATATGTAGAGTTTAGGGTAGTTTTCATCTCCATTTTATAGTTTAGAGTAGTTTAGGATAGTGTTCTTCTTCTTCCTCCTTTGTATTTTTCATTTCTTGTAGATCTTGTAATAGGGAGAGAGAGTGGTACATGTTGGGAAGCAAGAGTACTTGTAATAGAAGGTGACAATCTATGAAAGATGCTCTCTTAACTTATCTTTGTTTTCTTCTCTCTAATCCCTTTTACATGTGTAGCTAATTTTTCTCTCATGACAACTAACAACTAACCACTAGCTAGTCTAACTTCTTATTTGATAATCCACATGAATCTAATAGTTTCTACTTGGCCTTGCTCTTGCAAGAGCCATTGATGGCTCATGATGATGAATTCTAACACTCTAACATCTAAATCTCTAATAAGCTAACATTACTTTATTTCATGCTTGCTCTTATTTGGTTTTTGATGATTTAAGTGTAGCTTGCACTTGTTGGTTGAATTTGGATGTGAAAGTTAACATATGAGCCATGCTTTGTAAAGCTCTTGAACCAAGGACTAGTGATTGCCAAGGATATATGTGAGGCAACTATCACTAAGAGGTTAGCATGTTGGTGGAGTCATTAGAAGTTAGTAGCCATGAGTTTTCTTTTTTTTTTCACTTTGTTTTAACAATATATCAAAAATCACAAATATATTCTTTTCTATGTTTCCTACTTCTTTGTGTTTCACCATACTTCTCTTTTCATTCTTTGTTTTATCTTCTTTTCATTCTTTCAAATATTGAAGAACTTTTAACACACACGTGAATCAACTAGTAAAGCTTCTATCGCCTCCTGTCCTTGTGGATTCGACTCGTTTTAGCCTCTATGCTATAACGAAAGTATCGAGGGAAGCCAAAGCACACACACTTTAACTCTTAATTTTAAAACATACACTTTTTTATGCGCGGTTTACCCCCGATCAAATTTTGGCGCTGTTGCCGGGGATGGGAACGGTTTGATTTCACATTTTTGTTAACTTTTCTTCTTTGTTTTTTTGGTGTGCAGGTTAAAGTTTTAGCATTGCAGAAGTCCACACTTTCTCTTGTATGGTTGGGTAAATTCTTGTACATTCTTATACTCTACTGCTAATTTTTATTTATATTACCTGTGCACTGTAATAATTAAGAACTAAAATACAGAAATTGGATGCTTTAAAACGATTTAGACATTTGCATATAGGCACGTGTCAATTTTCATTCCAATATACTATATTTTGTTCTTGTATTGTTGTGATCTTGACGGAGGTGTATATATTGCATTGCATATAGTTAGGACAAACACTTCAGTGATTTACTCGTTTTTTTTGTGTTCATTCTTATCTATATTGCACACTTGCACAAATTGAACTTAAGGATAAAACTCAATACAATATAAGGTGGGGAAATCATTACCCTGCCTTAGCCCAAAAATCACCTCCCTACTCACACAACCCAAGCCTAAATAAAAATTGCTAGACGTTGGCCCCTAGGGACATCTCGGACTCATTTTGACTCATTTAAGAGATTGACCTAAGGGGGAAGTTGTTAGAAGTTGACTCTTGTCAAATCGGTGTCTAAGGTTGGGGATTGAGAGGCGAAACCTCGAAGAACAGTAGTTTGGCATAATTAGGCCTGTTGCTCCAGCACGGATACCTCCCACTGATCTTGCCCCTACTTGGCCGATTAACTCGTGATCAGATTCCGACAATATACCCCCCGTGGACAGTCTAACCAATTAGGAGTCATCTAGGTCTAAGTCAACCCTAGCATAGACTTGTCTTCTTTTTCTTTATCTTTATTTGTTTATTCATTTGTTTGTTTGTGTTCTTTTTTGTTTATTGTGAAATGGATTTTAACAACAATAATTCTTTCAATCATAATATGAATCCATATTTCACCCCGACCTCATATGACTCGGATAACTCCAACCCGGCTATGTACAATATGAACCAACCATATATGTCGAGTTGGGATTATCCGACTCAATATGACCCATATCCCCAATCATATGACTATAATTTTCAAAATGACGTCCACTCTTTACAGAGTTCATGGGGATTCAGCTCTCTCGAGTCAAATTTTCAACCATCTTGTCCACAATTTCAACAATATTCATTCCCCGATTTTGATTCATATACTCCTTTTTCTGAACAACCAATTGAAGAAAAATCATCATTGGAAAGGAGCTTAGAAGAAGTGATAGAGACCCAAAAATAATTTGAAAAAATGGTAGCCTCATCATGTTCACAAAATTTCCAAAATTCATGTAGTTTTTTCCCAGACTCAAAGGAAAATCATTGTGTGAAAAAACTATAGAATTCGTGCAAGAGACCGAGCGCATAATGCAAAATACGATTGACTTTTCATGTCCATCAAATGTTCGTATGACTCACGGATCATGTCATTTTGGAAATCCAGCTTCAATTTCATCATACCAACCTGAACTTGACCAACCTTAACCTCTTGATAGTTTGACAAGTTATCTATTTCCTGAAATTGAACTTGAAGATGAATGTGAACCACAGTTTTAGTTTAGCAATTCAAGTCCAATCCTTGAATCAATATCAAGTCCTGTAGTGTTACCTGAACTAAGTAACGTTCTTGAGCTAGTTTTGATTCCCATACTTCCTGAACTTGAATCGATCATTTCACCCATTAACATTCCTTCCGTAGACAAAAATCAAGATTCAATTTCATTACATCCATTTGAACTTGCTCAAAATTTTGAGAACCACCTTGACATTTTGGCAAGTTATCCTTTTCCTGAAATTGAACTTGAACCTGAATGTGATCATGCACCTCATGTGAGTAATTTCATTTCACTTTTTGATTCAATAATGACCCCGTATCATTACCAGATTTTTTCTCTATTCTGGAGTGAACATTGAATCATGTACCAGTACACCGTGAACTAGAATCACCAATATATTATGATCACACTTCATTGATGGAAAAAGTGTGTGAACATCAATTCTTGGTTTGGACCCTATTTTTGAACAAATTTTAACTCTCATTATTGACTCTCGACTTGATCTGAGTCAAATTCCCGAGTCGGAATCGATTTTTACTCCTGTTCTACTTGAATCCAAATCAATCATCTTCCAAAAATACACTTCATTGTTGGAGAATGTTGAAGAAAATGACTCAGTAATTATTTTGAAAATTGGACATTAGATGGGGATAATTTTTTCAATAAGACCATTCATTCAATCATTCTTTTACTGAGTCATATTAGAGAGGTCACTGGTGGGTTTCTGCAAGATCCACGATATCTTGATTGGGTAGCAACGCTTGGCCCAGTCAGACCACCACCGGAGCCACCACCATGAGGTAATTTTTTTCCCTCTCCATTTGTTTCATTTATATACATATTCACGATGCATTGAGGACAATGCATGAGATAAGTGTGGGGGTGGGTTTACTAACGTAGTTAGTTTTATATTTTCTTTCTTTTACACTTCTTTTTTAGGAACTTTTAAAAAAATTTCTTTTGTATAAAAACTCTTTTCTTTTCTTTTTACAAAACTTTTTTACATAAGGGAAATAGTTTTGATTTATTTTTTTAGAAAATTAAGATTATCTTAGGAATTAGGAAGACCTAAAATTATGAAAATTTTAAACTGAGTCAAAATAATAGATCTTGTTTAAATTTTAGGATAAGAAAGTAAGATTGAAAAGATAATTTGATCTTGAATTTTTTGCCTTAGATTTATGCACTTCACACTTCACAATTTTTGGGATTGAAACAAAGACTGAAAATGCCATAAAAATATTATATATATATATATATATAATGATAATAAAAACCACTTATTGAAGCTGGGTAATTATACCTCAGGAAGCATGATTATTCAAACCTAAAATGGTGGACAAAAATAAAAATAATCCCCTTTAGTTTTGTTGCCTTGTTTACTTGAGTTCTTAAGCCCGAGGGATGTTTTCTCATCTGGTGCCCTAAGATCATCTGATTTGAGAGTCACCGGTTAAAGGCTCACTACCCGGGTAAATAAGAAAGCCTAAGAAAACTAAAGGAAGAAAAAAACAAAAAAGCAAAAAAACAAAAAAATAAATATACAAAAATCAATGGCATAAAAGTTTGAGTCGATATCCCAAAAATCTTCACTGTTCACAAAGTGCATATTTTTCTAAGAGTTTTATGAAAGATCAAAGAGTCAATTCAATTTTAAATTCTTACATTTAATTTATAACAAGATTTTGCATTTCGACTTAGTTTAAGGAAGAATAATTTCTAGTTAACCTATGACCTTGAATCACTTATATTTTCGCAAAAATACTTCAACACTTTTTTCTATTTCAAAATGTGTTTTCAAAAATACTAACCTTTGATTTCTTTCTTTAAGGATTTTGTGGGTTTAATCCGCTAAAAACCCTCAGGAGACAAAACTCCTCCTCTAGGGGAAACCTAGAGGTTTAACGGCTTGTTGTACATACTCAGTGCAATCGTGTCACCTGCGAAAGTGGTGTAATAGTTCCTTTAGTTTTTGTTTTCCTCAGGACGAGCAAAAGATAAGTGTGGGGGTGTGATTAGTCTCTAAAACTGCATATTTCATACCACATCTTCACATTTATTTAATATTAAATTCTGCTAATAATACCTCTCTTGCATGTTTCTAGGTTCATGGTGTGCAATGAAGAACAAGACCCTAAATCACTATTTAATGGGTGATTAAAGGCCTATAATATAGCCATTGACCTTGGAGAGCTGTTTTGTCAAAACCAGGGGCTAAAAACTAGGAACTGGGCGCTGACGCTGACAGGGGACAGATGGGACAGCGCGGCTCTAGAAGAGCCGCGGAAACGCGGCAAAAGCGCGGTCGTGCCAGTACTTTGGGCCAGGGTTTGTCCCTGGCCTTCCTTTCCCCTGGTGCCTATAAATACCCCCTGGACTTCCAAAGCAGGGGATATGCAGAGTTTAAGGTAGTTTTCATCTCTATTTTGTAGTTTAGAGTAGTTTAGGTTAGTGTTCTTTTTCTTCCTCCTTTGTATTTTTCATTTCTTGTAGATCTTGTAGTAGGGAGAGAGAGTGGTACATGTTGGGAAGCAAGAGTGCTTATAATAGAAGGTAACAATCTATGAAAGGTGCTCTCTTAACTTATCTTTGTTTTTTTCTCTCTAATCTCTTTTACATGTGTAGCTAATTTTTCTCTCATGGCAACTAACTACTAACCACTAACTAGTCTAACTTCTTATTTGATAATCCACATGAATCTAATAGCCTCTACTTGGCCTTGCTCTTGCAAGAGCCATTGATGGCTCATGATGATGGATTCTAACACTCTAACATCTAAATCTCTAACAAGCTAACATTACTTTATTTCATGCTTGCTCTTATTGGGTTTTGATGATTTAAGTGTAGCTTGCACTTGTTGGTTGAATTGGTTGTGAAAGTTAACATATGAGCCATGCTTTGTAAAGCTCTTGAACCAAGGATACATATGAGGCAACTATCACTAAGAGGTTAACATGTTGGTGGAGTCATTAGTAGTTAGTAGCCATGAGTTTTCTTTCTTCTTCACTTTGTTTTAACAATATATCAAAAACCACAAATATATTCTTTTCTATGTTTCCCATTACTTTGTGTTTCACCGTACTTCTATTTTTATTCTTTATTTTATCTTCTTTTCATTCTTTCAAATATTGAAGAACTTTTAACACACACGTGAATCAACCCGTAAAGCTTCTATCGCATTCCGTCCTTGTGGATTCGACTCGTTTTAGCCTCTATGCTATAACGGAAGTATCGAGGAAGCTAAAGCACACACTTTAACTCTTAATTTCAAAACATATAACTTTTATGCGCGGTTTACCCCGATCACGCTCTTATGTTATACTTTGTGTGTTTGTATAATAGTTAATTCCGTATTAGTTTGCATTAGATTAGCTTGGCACATATTCACCCCCCTCTAGGTGACTTATAATTGGTATCAGAGCTTGGTGCTCTTGATTTGTGTCTAAAACCTTGAGTTAAAGATTCTATTTTTAGCTAATTACAATATTTATACACACACTCATGAATTTCATGACACCTCCCATGTTTGACATTCTTAATATCCAAACTTGAAAAGTTAAGATGTCCATGTACCTTAAAGCCCTAGATATTTATGTCTATTTTGCCACTATTAAAACTTCATATTGTTTAAATGGCAAACATCTAGAGGCTAATGCAAAAGCCATACATGCTATAAAGAGTACCCTAAATGATGATTATTTATCTAGGATTTCTAACATTGAATCGGCTTTTGTAGTATGGAACACTATTTGCGCTCTTGGGGAACAAACGCCAAATAAAAAATAGAGTGACTCGGATGATGGAAGTGATGCGTCAAATTTATACTTCATGGTTCAAGGGGATGACCCCCTTAAGGTAAATTCCGAATCCGAGATTGATGAGTATGTTGACATGCCATATGATAAGCTTGCTTTATTTTGTCAACAACTTCTTAAAAAGTATGAATTGTTAAAAATAGAAAACAAAAATTTGAAAATTAAAATGATTTGATTTCAAAAGAAAAGGATTCATTTAAAATTAAATTTGAAATTGTTTCAAAAGAAAATGAAGTTTTGAAAAATCAAGTTATTTTGATTGAAAAAGAAAAGGAGATTTTTTTAAAGGAAAATAACTCTTTGAAAAAGAAAATTGTTTTAAAAGAAAAAGAAAATATTTCCTAAAGGAAAAATAATTTGATTCTCATTCTTGCCATGTCTCTCATGCTAATAATGTTGCACCTTCTTTTGATAAAAATGAGATTCATATCTTGAAAAATAGAATTGATTGTTTGAGCTCCACTTTGAGCAATGTGCATTTAAACACAATAAATTGGAATCTATGTTTCGTAAGCAACAAGTTCTAAACTTTCATGACACTGATTGGTCTTTATATTTGCATATTTCATATCACATTTTCATGTTTATTCCATAAAAATTTTGCTAAATAATGGCTTTCTTGTGTGTTTCTAGGTCCATGGCATGTGGTGAAGAAGAAGCGCAAAACTCTAATTATTTGGGATTTTTAGAGCCTAGAAGAAGCCCATGTCTTGGAAGCCCAATCTGCTATTTCTGGGAGCAGAAAACGCCAAACTAAGAAGCTGTATACAACCCATACTGCAGGTACAAGACCCATGCTGAGGCGCTGCGCGAGCGACCGCAGCATGGCCACGAATCCGTGGCCATACTGTGGAGTCGTGCGTCGAGTTTTGACACACGACTCCGTACAGCTCCCATGATGCCCTGTTTTGCCTATAAATACCCAGTGTTGAGAAGATTTCTACAGGGAAAGCTTGGAGGAGAGTTTTGAAGTAGTTTTTAGGGTAGTTTAGGTTAGTTGTTCTTCTTCTTCCTCTTTTATATTTTTCATTTCTTGTAGATTATGTAATAGGAAAGAGAGTAGTACATAGGATGAAAGCATGAGTGCTTGTAACGGAGAGTGACACTCTATGAAAGGTTCTCTTCTTATCTCTACTTGTTTTCTTCTCTCTAACCCCTTTTACATTTTCATCTAATTTCTTCTCATGGCAACTTATTACTAACCACTAACTATGCTAACTTCTTACTTGATAATCCACATGAATCTAATAGCCTCTACTTGGCCTTGCTCTTGTAAGAGCCATTGATGGCTCATGATGATGGATTCTAACACACTAACATCTAACTCTCTAACAAGTTACCATTACTTTATTCCATACTTACTCTAGTTAGTTTTGATGGTTTAAGTGTAGCTTGCTCTTGTTTGTTGAGTTTGGATGTGAAAGTGATCTTATGAGCCATGCTTTATAAAGCACTTGAACCAAGGACTAGTGATGGCCAATGATACATGTGAGGCAACTATCACTAAGAGGTTAGCATGTTAGTGGAGCCATTAGTAGTTAGTAGCCATGAGTTTTCTTGTATATCTTTTTATCTTTTCTTTCTATTTGTTTTAAAAACCCAAAAACACATTCACTCTTTTATATTTTCCTCTTCTTTGTTTCCACCATATTCTTCTCTTTTCATTCTTTGTTTTCTTTCCTTTTGATTCTTTAAAATATTGAAGAATAATTAACATACACGTGAACATACCATGAAAGCTTCTATCACTTCTCGTTGTTGTGGATTTGACCCGTTTAGCCTTTATGATATAATGGAAGTATCAAGAAAGCCAAAGCACATACTTTCAACTCGTGATTTCAAAACATACACTTTTCGTGCGTGATTTTCCATCGATCAAATTTTGGCACCGTTGTCGTGGATGGGAATGGTTTGATTTCATGTTTTTGTTAACTTTTCTTTTTTGTTTCTGAGTACAGGTAATAATTTTTAGAATCTAACAGCAGCAGAAGCTCACATTTGTTGGAACTTGCTTTTGATGAAGACATTTGTAAAGCATATCATTTGGAGCTCTATCACAAGCCTATTCAAGAGTTTTTCATGATCAAGACTTCCCAAGGAGAGTTGCTAATGATATGTATTGTAATGGTCAATAGCATATTAAAAGCCTTGACACACACGCACATATCATAGCCTATTAGTCGACTTGTAGCTTTCTATAGTCGACTTATACATGGTGTAGTCGACTTATCAATTTCTCTAGTCGACTAGCCTTGTGTCCTAAAAGATCTCAACTCTCTGTTTGTCTCTGTTAGTCGACTTAACAGAATACCTAGTCGACTAATAGACTTTTCTAGTCGACTTACTCATTCCCCCTAGTCGACTAATCCCTGCCCTAGTCGACTTATAATCTAGTTGTGTCGACTTGGTTCAGTTTCTAGAAACTTGTCATTTGAAATTATCATGACCTAGTCGACTTGGTCTTGTCTATAGTCGACTAACCTTGAGAAATTTGCCTACCCTAGTCGACTAACCCATATCTCAAGTCGACTAATGGCAGTTTCTGACTGTTGGACAGTTTCTGTTTTCTGGTATTCTCTGCAACGTTATCCAACGTTTGAACATTCAAAATGGTCCTAATAACTACCCTAACTAACCCTAGAGTTTAGCTATAAATAGGGTTGTTATCTTAGGTCTAAAATACCAATTCATATCTCAAGTTTTCAGCCTAAAAACTCTCTTCAAAATTATGTTTTTCTGAAAACTGTTCCCACTTCCAGATTCTTCACCAATTCCTACTCTTTTGTGAAGATCTCTGAAAGTCATCCTATACTAGCCCTTGTCCACGATCATATACTAAATCAAGGCTTATAGGAGGAAAGGTTGTAATCACTCAAAGGAAGTATTGTACAAGAGCGTCTTCTTGGTGTAGAAGAGAGGTTGTACAAGGTGGTTTGTTCTCTTGGTTGTAAGAGAAGTTGTACACATTTGGCAAAGGAGATTTGTCAAGTGGTGTGCAAGATGTTGATTTTGGGTGTACAAAGTCAAGAATAAAGGAAAATCTCAAGCGGGTGGCTTGGGGACTGGATGTAGGTCACAAGGACCGAACCAGGATAAATCACTCGTGTTTGCGTTTGCTTAACTTTTATGTGATTTGTTTTCTTTATTTGCAAGTACGTTTATTTCCTTTATACTAATATTCTTGTGAGTGTTGACTTCATATATTAGATCCACAATTGGCATCATATCGGGACCAACATTTGGTATCAGAGCGGGTTCTACATTTGGTATCAGAGCAGGTTCAACATTTGGTATCAGAGCCCAGCCCGGCATACAAGCCCTGCATATCCAGTCAACAACATACAAGGATGGCAACGGAGTTCCCTTCGTCACAATTCAAAGAAGGACATTCTACACAACGTCCACCGCTATTTGACAGATCCAACTACAACTATTGGAAGTGTAGAATGAAGATCTACTTGCAATCGCTCAACTACGATCTTTGGAACATTGTAGAAGCACCGTACACCAAACCGACTACCCACTACAACGCTTGGAGTGATGATCAAAAGAAGAATGCGAACCTTGACGCCAAAGCGATGAATGCCTTGTTCTGTGCCTTAACCAAAGAAGAGTTCAACCGTGTGTCAACAGCCACTTCTGCAAATCAAATATGGCATACTCTTCAGGTAACACACGAAGGCACAAATAAAGTTAAAGAATCTAAGATTTCTGTTCTTGTCCACAGGTTTGAATTATTCAAAATGAAGGAGAATGAAACCATCTCAGAAATGGTTACAAGATTCACCGACATAACCAATTCCTTAGCATCCCTTGGAAAGGAATACACCCAAGTCGAAAAAGTTCGCAAGATCCTTCGTGCACTCATATCAGATTGGGAGAAGAAGACAACTGCAATTGAAGAAGCAAATGATCTCTCAACAATGTCGTTAGAAAACCTTATTGGTAATCTAATGGCATATGAAGTGCAACTCGAAGAAAGAAAGAAGGATGAACAACAATCTCTCTCAAAGAAGAAAGAACTTGCCTTCCATGCATCCTCCGACACGGAAAATTCAGATGACGATGAAGAGGAAATGGCAATGCTTTCAAGAAAATTCAGAAGATTCTTGAAGCAAGGTAAGTTTAAATGTTTTAATTGTAATAAAACAGGTCATATGAAGAAGGATTGCCTATTGCTCAAAAACAAAGGTAAATACAAGAGCAAAATGTTCAGAAAGAAGAAAGACTACCAAGCATTATGGGAAAACAGTGATTCCTCTTCCTCTGATGAAAAAGAAACCACTGAACATGCCAACATCTGTTACATGGCATTAGAAGAAGATGAGGTACAATATACTAAACTTTTAGATGCATTCCATGAATTATTCAATGATCTAAAGAATGAAAAAATGAAGAATAAAGTTTTATTAAAGGAAAATGAAAAACTTTTCAAAGAAAATTCATGTTATGCCTCTCAAGTTTCTTCTATAAATTCTCAAACGGATGATTTTGAAAAAGTAATATCATCATTGAAAAAGGATAATGAGAATTTTATAAAAGAAAATATTTTGCTTAAAAAGGAAACTATGTCTTTAAATGAAAGAATTTATGTGTTAGATACAGACATGTCAGTTTTCAAAATGAAATATGAAGAGATTTTGAAAAATGTGACTAAGTTTAATCAAGGAAAAGAAAAGTTGAATGATTTGTTATCATATCAAAAGATGTCACATAATCATTATGGTCTTGGATTTTATGAAAAATCTTCATATATTAGTAATCCATATAATTCTTTTGTGAAAAGAAAGTCTGATAATAGTTCAAAAAGAATTAAGAATAAGTTTATATGGATTCCTAAAAGCTTAAGCATTTTTGACAAAAATACTTATATTGCATCATACATACATGATATATGTCATTCATGCAATTATGTGTATACTAACAGATGGAAACCAAATTCAAATTGGGTTTGGTCTCCTAAAGGTTAATGCTTTACTCTTATGATTGGTACCATCTAACGTTTATCTTTCAGGTACCATATAAGAAGTTTGATACGGACAATACTTCAAATATTTATGATATATTTGTTGCAGGGGGAGAACACAAGTGTTTCTATATCTGTTATAACCCATTTTCTGTAGGGGGAGAAAATATAACTTATTTTCTGCAAGGGAAGCATTTGTGCACACAAAGTGTCATCATCAAAAAGGGGGAGAATGTTGGAACTTGCTTTTGATGAAGACACTTGTGAAGCATATCATTTGGAGCTCTATCACAAGCCTATTCAAGAGTTCTTCATGATCAAGACTTCCCAAGGAGAGTTGCTAATGATATGTATTGTAATGGTCAATAGCATGTTAAAAGTCTTGACACACATACACACACACACATATATCATAGCCTATTAGTCGACTTGTAGCTTTCTATAGTCGACTTATACATGGTGTAGTCGACTTATCAATTTCCTTAGTCGACTAGCCTTGTGTCCTAAAAGATCCCAACTCTCTGTTTGTCTCTGTTAGTCGACTTAACAGAATACCTAGTCGACTAATAGACTTTTCTAGTCGACTTACTCATTTCCCCTAGTCGACTAATCCCTTGCCTAGTCGACTTATAATCTAGTTGCGTCGACTTGGTTCAGTTTTCAGAAACTTGTCATTTGAAATTATCATGACCTAGTCGACTTGGTCTTGTCTACAGTCGACTAACCTTGAGAAATTTGCCTACCCTATTCGACTAACCCATATCTCAAGTCAACTAATGGCAGTTTTGAAATCACCTAGAGGGGGGGTGAATAGGTGATGGCTATATGAATTATGGCAATAATGCGGAATTTAAAAATTAACTTAACAATTAGCACAATACACAAATTCTTGCAAGTAATAGACAATATAAAAGTGCAAGTAATAAAGAGATAGAGTTTAGAGAGATTTGATCAAACGCAAACACAAGGAGTTGTTTCCGAGGTTCGAGCCACGCTCTACGTCCCCGCCTTCACACTTGAAGAATTTCCACTATTGAGGATCCCACTGGATCAACAATACAAGGACACACTTGTCCGTCTCTCGTGATGCCGCAACACCACCTTGAGCACACTAGCTCGCCTTGAGGCCGATGCCTCTACAACTTCACTCAAGTAAGAAAAGAGTGATCAACACTTGATCACTTTACAAAAGCTCACTAAGCACAATCCTAGAACCAAATATGTAGATGTAGATATATGGGATTGTGTAGTGCTATGCTAGAGAGAAGTAGAGATGTAGGCTTCAAGATGGGTGATTGGAATTTTGGCTTTTGAGAGAAAATCTTGTCTAAAAGGAAGAGCTTGGAAATCTTTAGAAATCTCTTGTAAAAATATTCTTGATGGCTCTAAAATTGTTAGTCATATCAACTGAAGTGACCTCCTATTTATAGGGGTCAAAAACATCCTAAGAAATCCGTTGGAATCAAATCCCAAAAGAGAATCAGCCAGAAAAAATAGCTGTTGGATCTGTCGCCAACGGTCAAAAATCTGACCGTTGGGGCAGCCGGTCGACCGGGTCGGTCGACCGAAAAATCCTCTGAACGCAATTGTGCCTCGGTCGACCGGGTCGGTCGACTGATATAGACGTGCACAGTTTGTGCACATCGGTCGACCGGGTCGGTCGACCAGCCACTGTAAGTTCTGAAAAATCAGAACTTCCAGAACCAGAAATTTTGGGGTTTTGGTTTTAGGTCTTGGGTAAAATTTTAGAACTTGTAAAAACATAGAGTATGAGCATATGTCATACTTCTATCATGTTAAAATAGTTTGATAAAAATCCCTTTGATAAAAACTTGTTTTTCCATAAAAGTGTTTTTCCAAAACTATTGTTTTTCTAAAAAACTTATTTCCAAACATGTTCACTTTAAAAACTAAGTTAGAAATGGAAATTGAAAATCTTTTTGAAGCCAAGAACTTAACTAAGAGGTGTGTGTGTGATAATCCCATAGCTCTACTTCTAATATCTAGCTTTGACAAAAATGTCTAAAATAAAAATAAAAATACAAATCTTGTTTTCTTTGATGTCTTGATCTTGTCTTGATCTTCACATCATCATCTTTATCCCGAAGCATCCTAGTTGTGCATAGCTTGGGAATCTTCATTTTTGCGGCGTCCAAACTTGTGAGTCTTTTAGCGGAGCCGTCAAAAACCTGTTCTTGAACCTGAAATCCTTTTAAACAAAAATATTAAATACATAACTAAATATGTTTTGTTATCATCAAAATAACTGGGATAATGGCCTTTGGGCCAACAATCTCCCCCTTTTTGATGATGGCAAAACATATGTAGTTATCACAAAATATTTTGGGTAGAGACTTCAAATGAAGCTCCCCCTCAACACATGCATATATAGAAAAACATATGTAAATGGTAAACACCACATTTCCATGCCAACAAATAATACCAAATACTCATGTCATAGAATAGATGAAGGAAATGAGTTCATACATGACATAAATAAGAGATACACAATCATGTCCATGTCCACAACACATAATAAAAATACATATCCAAAGCAAAATAAAAGTAAATACCACATGTCCAAACAACAAATACTACATGTCCATCACAAAATAAAGTACTACATCACAAAATATCCAAACACAAACCAAACACAAGTATATCTCTCAAAATAACTCTCCCCCTTTTTGACATCATCAAAAGGGAGGTCACTCAGCAGCATCATCATCATCTCCAGCATCCTCGTCCTCCTCGTCGCCGGCATGCTCAGATGAGCCCTCAGCCATCTTCTTGTCTCCACCATCTTCTTCCTCTGAGGAAGAAGCAACCTCCTCTGGATCCATGCCGTCAACTCTGGTGCGCGGTGGTGGAACAGACGAACGAGCTCTGGGAGGAAATGGAGGACCGGTGGCTGGGAGTCGACAAGCAATCGGAGTCCGGTCAGGAACGAGCATGTCAAATTTTGAGAAAAGAGCCTGAAACTGAACGTCCACGAATCTCATGGACTCAGCAAAATAAGACATGTTGTTCCGGATCTCCGCCCGAAAAGCAGCATCCTGAAAGGCACGAGCATCCAACTCTGCACGAATGGCTGCGTCGCGCTTCTCGACCCAGGCCTGATGCGTCTCGATCTGAGAGCGGACCTCCGAAGAGACAAGAGCCAGAAACTCAGGAGGAAAAACAGGGGCTGAAGAGGAAGAGGATCCAGGTGCAGAAGATGAGCCAGGACCAACAGGAGGAATAGGTGGTTGCACAGGAGCGTGTCTACGCAACTGAGCTTCCAACATCTTCAAGACAACTCCGTTGATGTTGGTCAAAGGATTGGAGGGACTTTCGGCAGAAAGATCAAAATCAAGAGCCCTAAGAAGATGGGTAATAAGCATGCCGTAGGGCAAGCTTCTACCCGCAGTACGGATCTGATCAGAAGCCATGTGAGAGGCTATGACTCTAGGAAAATTTACCTTAATGCCTCGAAGAAGGCAATAGATAATCAAAGGTACGCAACCCCTAGCGTGGCTATATTCACCATGCTTGGGGACAATGTTGAAGAAAATAATCTTAGCAAGGACCTGAGCAGTGAGTGTGTACCTACTCACAACTTCGTTCCTTACTAGACCGGGGTTGTCATCCCCGTGGGTCAAGGTAGAGGCGGTGAGCGCAGACTCACCGTCCGGGAATTCAAAGTCATGCAAATCATGGGTGTACACATCTGCTCCGCCAGTGGAGAGATGCAGAATCCTAGCAAATCGACCGATAGAGAGGTCGATATCTCTACCTAAAACCCTAGATGTGATCCGATTACCATCGAATTCAAAATTAGCATAAAAGTAAAGAACAAGGGAGGTGTAAACTTGTTCCTTGATAGTCAAAAATTCCACTAAATTGTTGGACTGCAGGACGTGTGGAATATTCAAATGTTCGAAATCTTGAATTACAACAAACCTCCCTGAATTGATATTCCTAGTGGAGAAATGAGAGTATCGATCAGCTGCAAGATCATTAATGAAGAGCCTAACGGGTCTAGGAACTTGGGAGGAAGGTTGTGCAACTTCCTGTCCCTTCTCAGATCTGGAACGTTTAGGTGGCATGATGAAAAATGAAATTTTTAGGTTTAATCAAAGTTAGGGCTTGATCTAGATTCTTAGAAACCTAGAATTGATGACAATAGATAGTTGATTTCAAAGCAAGATATGAA
Organism: Agave tequilana; assembly: GCA_038442645.1. Classification (NCBI taxonomy): domain Eukaryota; kingdom Viridiplantae; phylum Streptophyta; class Magnoliopsida; order Asparagales; family Asparagaceae; genus Agave; species Agave tequilana. The sequence continues at coordinate 56,498 of JAVJIF010004020.1, forward strand.
AAACTGAATCAAAAATCGAATTTTTACCTTAACTGTGAAGAACTCAAACCCTAAGCAAAGAAATCCAAATTTCTTCAAATCCTGTGGATGGATGATCCTGAAATTGGAGATCTGGAAGTAGAAGAAGGAGTTTAAGGAGGGTTTTAAATTAATTTGGGAACGGTTGAGTGATTGGAGAGAAAAAGAAAATTTTTGGAGAAGAGATGGAGTGGGTTCGTCGGCTGAGTGAGAGAGAGATAAAGAAAAAAGTGAAGAGAAAAGACAGTTATAGGGCAAAATTCGACGATCGGTCGACCGGGTCGGTCGACCGAAACAACCCGAGAGCTCTGTAAATATAGAGCGGTCGACCGGCACGGTCGACTGATTTATCCCGAGAGCTCTGCAGACAAGATCGGTCGACCGGGACATATAGTCGGTCGACCGATAACAGAAAAGAAATAAAAATTTCTTCTCAGGCAGAGTCGGTCGACCGGGGCTTTATAGGTCGGTCGACCGGCTTTGCCTGAAATCTGTTATCAGCATCTGGCCCAAAAAAAATTTAAATAAATTTGTAATCACAATAGGTATGATATATTAAACATATAGGAATACACCAACAGGTTTTAAATCTTCATTAAGTTATTACAACATGAAAATTCATGCAATCCCATTTTAATTTTAATTTTTCATATTTAAACAAAGATTTTAAAGATGTTGAAGCCGAATACCCAGTGACGGGTTCTGAACTTCATCCTCTTGATTCCTCTTGAATGAGTTGAGGTGCGCAATTGCCATCTTTAAGGTGTTTGTTTAAATAGGAAATTTTACAAATGTTTATTTTTATTTATGAAAATAATGTGTATATGTATACAAGTATATAATCACAAATAATAACCTATACATGTGGACATACAATAAACAAGGCATGATACAAAAGATATAAAAGTTAACACAAGGCACATATACAACATGATAGAAAAGTAGTTCTATACAAGCATATATCAATGGAGTACAAAAGCAAACTATCAATTCTATACATATGTATACATGACTAAAAATCAAAAACTTTTAAATGGAGATGTTACCAATTGAAGGGCAATCTCCACAAATAGGTGCCTCCACGATAGCGATGCATGCACGATTTGTTCTTTAAGCTCCGATGCATCAACCACCCGGGCACCACCTCCTCCTAAGTCTTGGAGGGGGTAGATCCACCTATACCTGTATCATTTAAATTCGGTGGCTCTTTTGATACCTAAATCTTAGTGGGTCCTTTGGGGTTAGATCCGGGGCGAACCCAAACAAATTTATTCTTTACATTATTCTTAGCATAGCAAAATTTTTCTAAATGGCCTTTGCGGCCACAATGTGTGCAAATGTAAATTCTACCACTATTGTACATAAAAGCATGGTTATGTGTGTGTGCATGTTTATGTGTAGAGTGTTTATGATGAACATGTTTCCCTTGAGCTACTCCCTTAGGAAATTTAGATGCAAGCTTGTTAAAATCAAATGCACATTTCTTTAAAGTTTTATCTAAAGAATCAACACGTTTTTGAATTTCAACAAAAACATTTTTATCACTAGAAATCATGGGGGTTTTCCTTTATTAGCTACCTTATACTTATCAAAATCATTTTTCAATTTTTCAAAAGAAGTAGATAACTCATTTTTCTCTTTTAAACAAATTTCAAGTTTATTTTTCAAAACATCATTTTCCTTTTTCAATTTCTTATTATGAGATTGTGAAATCTCATACCTATGTTGCAATTCTTCAAAAAATTGAGCAAGTTCATCCATTGTGAGATCATCATCATCAATGGAAGTTTCTAGACATACCTTAGATGATTCCTCACCTTGTGCCATAAAACACATGTTGGCGGCGTCGTGCTCCTCTTCGGATTCCGACTCCGAGTCATCCCATGTAGCGGCCAAGGCTTTCTTCTTTCTTTGCCCATTCTTGGATGTGGTTGCTTGTAGAGCGGGGCAATCGGCTATGAGGTGACCGATCTTCTTGCAATGAAAGCAAGGACTGGGTTCTTCTCTTTCTTCTCGTACCTTCCTTGAGGCTTCCCCTTCGGAAGTTACTTTACCATCCCTTCTTGTAAAACATCTTGCCCACCTTCCGAATGAGCATGGCGAAGTCCTCATCGCAATCTTCGGATGAGTCGTCTTCCTCAATGGTAGTAGGAGTGGCTTTGAAGGCAATCGTCTTCTTCTTTGGTGCCTAGGGCTCTTCTCTAACTTTCATCTCCATCTCATGCGTCTTGAGATTTCCGATGAAGCCGGAGAAGTCCATCTCCTCTTTGTCGTTGAGCTCCTTGAGTGTGGTCGCCTTGACTTCCCATGCTTTGGGAAGAGCTCTAATCACTTTCCTTATCTTTTGATCATTATCAATCTTGTCGCCTAAGGAAGAAAGAGCATTAGTTATTTTTGTAAAATGGGTGAGCATATCATCAATGCTCTAATTTTCAAACATGTAAAAGTTCTCATATTGAGAACGTAACAAGTCAACTTGGCTCTCTTGACTTGGGACGTTCCCTCATGAGTCACAATGAGTATGTTCCAAACCTCAAATGCAGATTTACAATTAATTATGCGTGCAAGGTCATCCTCATTCAATGCTTGGGTTAATGCATATTGTGCCCTAGCATTAGCCTCATAGTCTTTGGAAGTATCCTCGGACCATGTGCTCTCATCACTAGTGGGTTCAATAAAATCTTTGGTTATAGCCCTAGCTACCCTAACTCCTAGGGATTTAAGGAAGAGATTCATTTTCACCTTCCAAATGGGGAAGTTTAAACCATCAAACTTGGGTGGGGATTTAATGCTAGAAAAGTCCATGGATGCCATGAATGCACAAGCAAATGTAAATGCAACACAAATGTATATAGCCAAATATGGATCTCCCTAAGGTGGTTAGACCTAAGTTGTAGGGTTAGGCTCTGATACCAATTGAAATCACCTAGAGGGGGGGTGAATAGGTGATGGCTATATGAATTATGGCAATAATGCGGAATTTAAAAATTAACTTAACAATTAGCACAATACACAAATTCTTGCAAGTAATAGACAATATAAAAGTGCAAGTAATAAAGAGATAGAGTTTAGAGAGATTTGATCAAACGCAAACACAAGGAGTTGTTTCCGAGGTTCGAGCCACGCTCTACGTCCCCGCCTTCACACTTGAAGGATTTTCACTATTGAGGATCCCACTGGATCAACAATACAAGGACACACTTGTCCGTCTCTCGTGATGCCGCAACACCACCTTGAGCACACTAGCTCGCCTTGAGGCCGATGCCTCTACAACTTCACTCAAGTAAGAAAAGAGTGATCAACACTTGATCACTTTACAAAAGCTCACTAAGCACAATCCTAGAACCAAATATGTAGATGTAGATATATGGGATTGTGTAGTGCTAAGCTAGAGAGAAGTAGACATGTAGGCTTCAAGATGGGTGATTGGAATTTTGGCTTTTGAGAGAAAATCTTGTCTAAAAGGAAGAGCTTGGAAATCTTTAGAAATCTCTTGTAAAAATATTCTTGATGGCTCTAAAATTGTTAGTCATATCAACTGAAGTGACCTCCTATTTATAGGGGTCAAAAACATCCTAAGAAATCCGTTGGAATCAAATCCCAAAAGAGAATCAGCCAGAAAAAATAGCTGTTGGATCTGTCAGAACTTTTGACAGAGTCCGGTCGACCGGGTCGGTCGACCGCCAACGGTCAAAAATCTGACCGTTGGGGCAGCCGGTCGACCGGGTCGGTTGACTGAAAAATCCTGTGAACGCAATTGTGCCTCGGTCGACCGGGTCGGTCGACTGATATAGATGTGCACAGTTTGTGCACATCGGTCGACCGGGTCGGTCGACCGGCCACTGTAAGTTCTGAAAAATCAGAACTTCCAGAACCAGAAATTTTGGCGTTTTGGTTTTAGGTCTTGGGTAAAATTTTGGAACTTGTAAAAACATAGAGTATGAGCATATGTCATACTTCTATCATGTTAATATAGTTTGATAAAAATCCCTTTGATAAAAACTTGTTTTTCCATAAAAGTGTTTTTCCAAAACTATTGTTTTTCTAAAAAACTTATTTCCAAACATGTTCACTTTAAAAACTAAGTTAGAAATGGAAATTGAAAATCTTTTTGAAGCCAAGAACTTAACTAAGAGGTGTGTGTGTGATAATCCCATAGCTCTACTTCTAATATCTAGCTTTAACAAAAATGTCTAAAATAAAAATAAAAATACAAATCTTGTTTTCTTTGATGTCTTGATCTTGTCTTGATCCTCACATCATCATCTTGATCCCGAAGCATCCTAGTTGTGCATAGCTTGGGAATCTTCATTTTTGCGGCGTCCAAACTTGTGAGTCTTTTAGCGGAGCCGTCAAAAACCTGTTCTTGAACCTGAAATCCTTTTAAACAAAAATATTAAATACATAACTAAATATGTTTTGTTATCATCAAAATAACTGGGATAATGGCCTTTGGGCCAACAAGTTTCTGACTGTTGGACAGTTTCTGTTTTCTGGTATTCTCTGCAACGTTATCCAACGTTTGAACATTCAAAATGGTCCTAATAACTACCCTAACTAACCCTAGAGTTCAGCTATAAATAGGGTTGTTATCTTAGGTCTAAAATACCAATTCATATCTCAAGTTTCAGCCTAAAAACTCTCTTCAAAATTCTATTTTTCTGAAAGTTGTTCCTACTTCCAGATTCTTCACCAATTCCTACTCTTTTGTGAAGATCTCTGAAAGTCATCCTATACTAGCCCTTGTCCATGATGACATACTAAATCAAGGCTTATAGGAAAGGTTGTAATCACTCAAAGGAAGCATTGTACAAGAGCGTCTTCTTGGTGTAGAAGAGAGGTTGTACAAGGTGGTTTGTTCTCTTGGTTGTAAGAGAAGTTGTACACATTTGACAAAGGGGATTTGTCAAGTGGTGTGCAAGGTGTTGATTTTGGGTGTACAAAGTCAAGGATAAAGGAAAATCTCAAGCGGATGGCTTGGGGATTGGATGTAGGTCACAAGGACCGAACCAGGATAAATCACTCGTGTTTGCGTTTGCTTAACTTTTCTGTGATTTGTTTTTCTTTATTTGCAAGTACGTTTATTTCCTTATACTAATATTCTTGTGAGTGTTGACTTCGTATATTAGATCCACAATTGGCATCATATTGGGACCAACATTTGGTATCAGAGCGGGTTCTACAACATTCCCCTGTTTTTCCTTGCTCAAGAAAGCAGAGAGTTGTTGCTCGCTTTTTTTTCACGGGGTATCTTCAATTGCATATATTTGTGTATTCTTCTACTAGTTTTCTATTTTGATTACTTGTGCATTATAATAATTAAAAACTAAAATACAGAAATTGGATGCTTTAAAACGGTTTAGATATTTGCATCTAGACACGTGTCGATTTCAATTCTAATATACTGTATTTTATTCTTGTGTTGTTGTGATCTTGACGGAGGTGTACATAGTGCATTGCATATAGCTTAGGACAAACACTTGAGTGATTTACTCTCTTTTTTGTGTTCATTCTTGTCTATATTGTACATTTGCATGAATTGAAATTAAAGGCAAAATCCAATACAACATAAGGTAGAGAAGTCATTACCCTCCCTTAGCCCAAAAATCACCTCTCCACTCACACAACCCAAGCCTTAATAAAACTTACTAGACGTTGGCCCCTAGGGACATCTCAGACTCATATAGGAGATTGACCAAAGGGGAAAGTTGTTAGAGTTTGACTCTTGTCAAATCGGTGTCCAAGGTTGGGGATTAAGAGGCGAAACCTCGAATAACAGTGGTTTGGCATAATTAGGCCCATTGCTCCGGCACGGATACCTCCCACTGGTCTTGCCCCTTCCTGGCTGATTAACTTGTGGTCAGATTTCTACTAAGTACCCCCGTGGATGTCTAACCAGTTAGGAGTCGTCTAGGTCTAAGTCAACCCTAGCATAGGCTTATTTTCTTTTCTTTATTTGTTTGTTTTTCTTTTTGTAAATTGTGAAATGGATTTTAACAACAACAATTTTTTCAATCCTAATATGAATCCATATTTTTCTCCGACCTCATTTGACTCGGATAACTCCAACCTGGCTATGTACAACATAAACCAACCATATATGCCGGATTGAGATTATCCGACTCAATATAACCCATATCCCCAGTCCTATGACTATAATTTTCAAAATAATTTCCACTTTTCACAGAGTCAATGGGGATTCACCTCCCTTGAGTCTAATTTCAAACCACCTTATCCAAAATTTTCATAATTCTCCAATTTTTCTTACTATACTCCTTTTCCAGAACCACCCTCTGTAGAAAAATCTAGTTTGGAAAGGAGTATGGAAGCCATGCTTGAGTCCCAACAACAAATTCAAAATTTGCTCAATTCACAATCCTTCCCACATCAAACTCCATATATTCCTTTTCTAGAACATCCAATTGAAGAAAAATCTGAGCAAGAAAACAGTTTGGAAGTCTTTTGTGAAACAGCACAACAATTTCAAAATATATTAGAATCATCATCTCAACTAAATTTTCAAGAGTCATACTCATCTTTTCCAGTTGCACCGATTCAAAATGAACAACCATCCATCCTGGAAATGAATTTGGAACTCTTGCATGAGTCTGAGCAATAATCACAAAATATGATGGACTCATGACTTCACCATAATTTTTAAAACCAACTTTCAAACTCACCTTTTCAAGAAGAACCAATTGCAAAGAGTATGAAAGACATGATTCAGACTCAAAATTCTGTTACCCGGCCTATCAGTAGGTTAGACTTAATAATGAGTGAATTGATCAATGAGAATCAGGAAAGTCTTTCTTGTCAATCTTTGACCAATTCTTATATCCCTAACTCTATCGATTGAACCTAAGAATTATGTTATTTTAGAAATTAAGATTCAATTTCAGCACACATGTGAACTTACCAAACTCTAAGTTTTGAAAGTCGCATTGACATTTTGGCAAGTTATCCCTTTCCTAAAATTGAAATTGAACATGAATATGATTCCGATCGTCATGTTGGTGATTCCATTTCACTTTTTGATTCAATAATGACTCCGGTAACTTTATCAGATTTTTTTTCATATTCCGGAGTCAACATTGATCATGTACCAGTACACTATGAAATTGAATCACCAATATCTTATGATCATACTTCATTTATGGGAAAAGTGTATGAACATCAATTCTTTGGTTTGGACCCCATTTTTGAACAAATTTTGACTCTCTCTTTTGAATCTCGACTTGATCTGAGTCAAATTCCCAAGTCAGTATAAATTTTTGTTCCTGTTCCTTTTAAGTCCAAATCAATCATCTCCCGAAATCATACTTCATTGTTGGACAAAGGTGTTAAACAAAATGACCCAAGAATTATTTTTGAAATTGAAAATTGGGTGGGGATAATTTTTTAAATAAGACCATTCACTTCATTATTCTTTTTATGGGTTATATTCGAAAGTTCACTGGTGGGTTCCTGCGAATTCCACAATATATGATTTGGGCAGCGTTTCATGGGCCAATCAGACCACCACCGGAACCACCACCCTAAGGTAATTTTTCTTTCCCTATTTTGTTTAATGCATATATATATTCATGTTGCATTGAGGACAATGCATGGGATAAGTGTGGGGGAGGATTTACTAACATAGTTTTAAATTTTCTTTCTTGTACACTTCTTTTTAGAAATTTTTTAGATTTTTCTTTTGTATAGAAACTCTTTTCTTTTCTTTTTTTAAACTTTTTGAAATAAGAGAAATAGTTTTGATTTTTTTTAAAGAAAATTAAGATTATCTTAGGAATTAGAAAGACCTAAAATTATGAATTTTTAAACCGAATCAAAATAATAGATCTTGTTTAAATTTTAGGATAAGGAGTAAGATTGGAAAGACAATTTGATCTTTAATTTTTTTGCCTTAGATATATGTACTTCACACTTACACAATTTTTTGGGATTGAAACAAAGACTGAAAATGCCATAAAAATATTAAAAAAATAATGATAATAAAAGCCACTTATTGAAGCTGGGTAGTTATGCCTCAGGAAGCATGATTATTCACGCCTAAAAAGATGGACAAAATCAAAATAATCTCCTTTAGTTTCGTGGCCTTGTTTACTCGAGTCCTTAAGCCCAAGGGATGTTTTCTCATCTGGCGCCCTAAAATCACCTGGTTTGGGAGTCACCGGCTAAAAAGCTCACTACTCCGGTAAATAAGAAAGCTAAGAAAACTACGGGAAGAAAAAAATAATAAATATATACAAATAAATGACATGAAAGTTAGAGTCAATATCCCAAAAATCTTCACAGTTCACAAAGTGCATATTTTCCAAGAGTTTTTATGAAAGATCAAAGAATCGATTCAATTTTAAATTCTTACATTTTATTTATAACAAGATTTTGCATTTAAACTTAGTTTAAGGAAGAATAATTTCTGGTTAACCTATGACCTTGGATCCCTTACATTTTCGCAAGATATTTCAACACTTTTCTCTATTCCAAAATCCGTTTTCAAAATACTAACATTTGATTTCTTTCTTTATAGATTTTGTGGGTGTAATCTGCTGAAACCCTTTAGGAAACAAAACTCCTCCTCTAGGAAAAACCTAGAGGTTTAATGGTTTGTTGCACATGCTCGTGCAATCGCGTCACCTGTGAAAGTGTTGTAATAATTTTCTTAGTTTTTCTGTTATACTCGGGATGAGCAAAAGATCAGTGTGGGGGTGTGATTTGTCTCTATATTTGCATATTTCATGCCACATCTTCACGTTTATTCTATATAAAATTCTGCTAAATAATGGCTTTTTTGTGTGTTTCTAAGTCCATGGCATGTGGTGAAGAAGAAGCCCAAAACTCTAATTTATTTGGGATTTTAGAGCCTAAAAGAAGCCCATGTCTTGGAAGCCCAATCTACTATTTTCAGGGAGTAGAAAATGCAAAACTGAGAGGTTGTACACAACCCATACTGCAGGTACAAGACCCACACTGCGGCGTTGGTCGCATTTCTGTGGCCATACTGTGGAGTCGTGCGTCGAATTTCGACGCGCGACTCCGTACAACTCCCATGATCCCTGTTTTGCCTATAAATACCCACTGTTGAGCAGATTTCTGGAGGGAGAGCTTGGAGGAGAGTTTTGAAGTAGTTTTTAGGGTAGTTTAGATTAGTTTCTCTTCTTCTTCCTCTTTTGTATTTTTCATTTCTTGTAGAACATGTAATAGGAAAGAGAGTAATACATAGGATGAAAGAAAGAGTGCTTGTAATGGAGGGTGACACTCTATGAAAGGTTCTCTTCTTATCTCTACTTGTTTTCTTCTCTCTAACTCCTTTTACATATTTAGCTAATTTTCTTCTCATGGTAACTAACTACTAACCACTAACTATGCTTTCTGACTTGATAATCCATGAATCTAATAGCCTTTACTTGGCCTTGCTCTTGCAAGAGCCATTGATGGCTCATGATGATGGATTCTAACACACTAATATTTAACTCTCTAACAAGTTACCATTACTTTATTCTATGCTTGCTCTAGTTAGTTTTGATGGTTTAAGTGTAGCTTGCTCTTATTTGTTGAGTTTGGATGTGAAAGTGATCTTATGAGCCATGCTTTGTAAAGCTCTTGAACCAAGACTAGTGATGGCCAATGATACATGTGAGACAACTATCACTAAGAGGTTAGCATGTTAGTGGAGCCATTAGTAGTTAGTAGCCATGAGTTTTCTTGTATCCCTTTTTATCTTTTCTTTCTATTTATTTTAAAAACGCAAAAACACAATCACTCGTTTATGTTTTCCTCTTCTTTGTTTCCACCGTATTCTTCTCTTTTAATTCTTTGTTTTCTTTTCTTTTGATTCTTTAAAATATTGAAGAAAACTTAACATACACGTGAACATACCGTGAAAGCTTCTATCGCTTCCCGTCCTTGTGGATTTGCCCCGTTTAGCCTTTATGCTATAACGGAAGTATCGAGGAAGCCAAAGCATGCACTTTTAACTCGTGATTTCAAAACATATACTTTTCGTGGCGATTTTCCATCGATCACACACCTTACATGGCATACATCACATACACACCATGCTCATACACATCACAATCATATGTATGCTAGAGTATACAAATGTACACATTGCGGCCGCAAAGGCCATTTAGCAAAATTTTATTTTGATAGAATAAATCATATAAATTTTGCAAATAAAAATATTTGGGTTCCTTATGATGCTAACCCCCGTGGACCCAAAAAGAAATGGGTACCAAAATCCCCACCACTTGTGCTTGATGTAGGTGTGGGCACTCACAAAACGTTAGAGGGTTGGTGCTTTGATGGTGGATGCATATGAGCTAGTTGAACATACCTAATTAATGCATCGCTATCAAGGATGTTTGGTGGGAGGACCACCATGATTTGGAGACTTAAAGAATAGTTCATATAGTTTAGTAACTATCTCTAAACTCCTACTTTAATTTACACGCTTTTATATTGATAATTTTAGCATGTTGTGGCTTTAATGCTCATTATGTTTAATGCAATGTTATTAGACATGTGATATACATAAATATTCTTTGAGATACATCCATATTCATATGAATTCATATTTTGAGTTCTCACTATTATTTAATTACTATGTATATCTAGTTCTAAAACACGTGCATTTAGCCTAATGATCATGTTTGTTTTGTACTTCATGTGGTGATTACTTATTTAGATGTAGTTTTCAATAAAACTTGTGTTTATACTTGCACAAGTAGTGAGCTACAGTTGATTATTATATGTTTGTGCTTTTTTGATCATTTGTACTCATTACATGTACATGTATAACCTAGTTTTGATGGTTCTTTCATTTATACTTATTTTCTCTATTTTTGTACATATTTAGCTTCATGTATATGTTATTTTTTGTCTAAAACTAATAGATATGCATGTATATCCTTGAGTCACTTGCCTTCATGCAAAATTTAATTTTTGACTCATTTTTTGGGATATGTATATATACTTTTAGATTCGACAAAACATACATATACCTTGATGCTTGTTTAATTTTTATAAAATTTTTTAGTTTTGATGTTTATTTTGAGCCTTATTGATTTAATTCATGAATATGCTATTCACATGATTCTTGTGGACTCACATTATTTTTGTTTACTCATGTCTTTATTTTATGAGCCCATTGTTGAGCCTTATAGATCTTGAGTGACAATTTTTGTATACTTAGCAATGCTTCATGGGATATATAATTTGGTTTCATGTTTTGAAGGATCTTTAACTAGTTTTTTTTAAAAATTATTTTAAACTAGTTTCTTGATTCTTAAATTGGTAGAGTTTTCAAATATGTTAAATTATTTTCAACTCTTATTTTTGAAAACTCCTACCAACTAAAGAGCGGTTGGATGGGCGACCATGCCTTGCATGTCTTCATTACTATCTTTTATCATGTGCATGATACGGTGATATCTATGAGATATACATGACTTTAATGAAAATTTTATTTTTGTATACTCATATGTGTTTTCTATATATGTATGCTTCAAATCTCAAGTGATATTTTCATACATATATATGTATGACTTTGACTGTGCTTGTTTTATATGTTCATACATTTTAAAGCAAAAATCATGTTTATGCTAAGCTTGTTTCATCCTAAATATTAATTGGTATCAAAAACTTACAATAAATTGCAATTAGTATCAAAACATTACAATTGGTATCAAAAATTTCAAATGATATTTCCATTTTCATACATACATATATGTGATTTAGATTATGCTTATTTTACAATTAGTATCAATTTCACATTCAACTGGTATCAAAATTTACTATTGGTATCTTAATAATTTTGTTTATCTAAAAGTGATGCCAACATTTATTTTGTCTACTACAATTTGATTTAAATTGGTATCAAAATTTATTTTATTGACTTCAAGAAATTTCAAATTTTGTTTTAAAAGTGATTTAAAATTTTTTTAAAATTTGTTAATATGCATTGCCTATGTGAAAGGGGAGCTTAACATCTTATCTATATATAGATCATGTTGAGTGTATCTCACATTGAGGAGCTTGACCTCTCTTCTTTACATGAAACACGTGTGTAGGGGGAGCATAACATCTCTGGTTATACATTGTATATTATGCTTTATGTGAGTTAGGGTCTAGTTATCCCTTCTTCATGTAATGCATGTATGCAGGGGGAACTAACTTAACGTCTCCCCTCTTCATGAATATATATCGTATATACATCTTTATTATTTGATTGTTTCACCCCTTTGTTGATGAATTGACAGAAAGAGGGAGAAGAATATAGTACGTTTGAATTTAGTGAGTTTATATATGCATGCTTAATATTGATATTTATGCATATATGTTTTGTTTAATTTATGCGCTTTCGTTGAATATCTTTATATTTATTTGTTATGTATGAGTTAAAGGGGAACTTCTATGAAGCTTATCTTTAATCCATGCATATATAACTCCATGAGTTTTATCATCATCAAAAAAGGGGAGATTATTGGCCCAAATGCCCATCATTCTAGTTTTGATGATGATTAACTCATGTAGTTATAGTACTAACGATCTTGTGTCTATTTAGTTTCAGATATTTAATTAAGATCTTAGTCAGGGTTTAGCTTTAACGAAAGATTCGAAGTCCAGTTTTGAAGCTAGCACGTGTTGATTCAAGAGCGGGCGCATCAAGATCGCATCAAGTACTCAAGAGGAGTCTAGCTCTTTGGATCAAAGTTTGAACCAAGTCAAGATGGAGAAGAAGATTTTTAGAGATGATTTTCAAGACTTGAGTCTATGTTTGTAAGTGTTAAGATTTTATTTTTAGATAAAATGTAAATGATAGATTAGTTGTGAATTGCTCAAGCTCATACACACACAAACAAAATTTATATAATGTTTTCATAAGAATAGTTATGATTTTAGAAAATACCGTTTCGGTTTTGAGCTTCAAAGAAGATATCTTTATGTTTCATGAATAGAATTCATCAAAACAAGTTTACATGTTTTATATGTGTTTTGGATTTCATCCATACACATTGATGGTTCAAATGTTTAGAAAAACTTATTTGATGTTTCCATACATGTGTTTAAGTTTTGTATTTATCAAAACTTATTTTAGAGATTATTGTCAAAAACATAGATATTTCATCTTATATGTGTATTGGATCATATCCATACACACTATGCTTCAAATGAGTTTTAAATATCTTGTTTTTGTATTTGGACAAGTTTTGGAAAAATCTATTTTTCATTTAAAAGTTTGAATTTGAAAAATATCGATTTTTGTTTAAAGCTTAATTTCCATATCATAAAAATGGTTCAAAAAATTTGTAATCTATGTTGACTTTTGACCACACATATTTTTACTTCAAAGTATTTCAATGAACATATTTTTGTAGATTTTATGTGACTTTGTGGGAATTTATAGAATGTTAAAAGACCAAGTTTAAAATCTTAATCATCCCTGACCTGGCCTTCTGGCGGTCGACCAGCCGGTCGACTGAGCCAGAAGTCGGTCGACCGTGCACACAGCCTTGGCTTGACGGCCGGTCGACCAGGCAGTCGACCGATCCAGAGAGTTCACTCTCTGGATCTGGCCCTGTCGACCGTGTGGTCAGAGAGCTTTACTTTCTAGTTCTTACCTCAGTCGACCGACAGGTCAAGACCTGGGTGCAGTCGACTGGGGGGTCGATCGGCAACCCCAACGGTCATAAATATGACCGTTGGCAGGTCGACCGGCCGGTCGACCGACAAGACATCTGGCCTGTGGATTTGCCCCAACGACTAGTTATTGTAGCTCTATAAAAGGGGGCTATTTTGGCTAGTTTTACACAAGATTTTGGAGAAATTTTAGGGCCAGTTTTCCCCATCTCTCTTAGGGTTTTCTTCACATGTTTTTGGGCTAAAACTTCCATATCAAAAGGAGAGTTTTTAAAGAGGGTTTTTAAAAGAGATTTCTTGAGTTTTCCTCCACAAATCTATATTGTTTTCTCACACAAACTTGAGCCATCAATTGCTATATCAATCCTCAAGGGATTCTTGTTGTGAGAGTTGTTTTGTGATCAAGAGAAGTGATCACAAGTTTTCATTCTTGTATTTAAGGTATTATAAAGGTTAAGGCCTCGTTGAGCTAGTGAGTTCGCGTTGTGACGAGTTCTTGTAGGAGCTCGGTGTAGAGGTGCAGCCTCGGCAAGCTAGTGTGTTGTTCTTGTGGGAACAAGTAAGGGACTTGCGGGTCCAATAGTTTTTAGGGGAGCTCGTTGTAGGTGTTGTAGCACCGGATGATCTTGCGGGATCGTTTTTTAGTGAAAATCCTTCATAGTGTTGAAGGCAGGGACGTAAAGTAAGTGTTCTCGAGCCTCGAAATAATTCTCCCATGTTTGCGATTGCTCATCTCTCTCTCACTTGTCTTTATATCTTGCATGTGCTTATTATTTATATATTTTACATGCTTGATATTCCTTGTGCTTAATTGATATATGCTTGGGATTATTTGCTCAAACTTGTTTGCAACCAAGAGAGTCATAGTGCCACCTCAACTCTTAATCCAGAGAAATCTTGAGGAGATAGTCCAGATCCCTTCACTGAGAATTCAGCCATCTTATGTTATACTTTGTGTGTTTACAAAATAGTTTTTAATTCTGCATTAGTTTGCATTAGATTAGCTTGTCAACTATTCACCCCCCTCTAGGTGACTTACAACTGGTTTTATCAAGTCCCTAGAACTCTATTTTGTGTTTAAAGATCAAAGTTTAGTTTGTCAGAAAAAGCTTGGTGTCAAAAAGATTTCCATAACAAACTTTTGGCTCAAGGTTGGTCGACCGATCGGTCGACCATAGGCAGAGCATATTTGCTTTGTTGGTCGACTGAGTGGTCGACCGACATGCACCAAAGTGCATTGTGCACTTCAGTTGACCGTGCGGTTGACCGATTGCAAGAGCTTTGCTCTCGGTTGGGTTCGGTCGACCACCCCGGCCGACAGACAGAGAGCTTGGCTCTCTGGTTGGGAAAAATGGTCGACCGACCGGTCTACCGCTATCCCCAACGGTTGAAAATCTGACCTTTGGCAGTCGATTGGCTGGTCGACCGATAGAAGGATTTCCTTCTGATTTTCTCCAACGGCTATATTCTGTTTTATCTTTTTCTGGGTCTTTCCCAATGACTTTTTGGGTTTTCTCCTCATTTTTCATCCCCTATAAATAGTGGGACTGCAAAAAAACCAACGACAAGATTTAAGAAGTTAGAAAAAGATTTTACAAGTTTACAAGAAGATTTAGTCAAGTTTTAGCCTCTTCTTTAAAAGATTTTCTTTTGAGCCAAAATTTCACATTCTTGGTTTCTTAGCTTGAGCCTTCCCCCTACATCTTTGCAAGCTATTTTCACTACACAATTCCAAATAGTTTCATCTCCTCATCTTGGTTATAGGATTATGCTTGCGAGCCATTTGTGATCAAGTGAAGATCACCGATTTCCTTCTATTGTGAAGTTGTAGAGGTTGCGGCCTCAAGTGAGCTAGTGAGCTCCATGTTGGTGTTGCGGCACCGCGAGAGAGTACTTGTATCCATTGAGTTCTAGTGAGAACTTATAATAGTTGACGATCTAGTGAGATCGGACATAATGAAAACCTTCATAGTGTTAAAGGCGGGGACGTAGAGCAGTGGCTCGAACCTCAGAACATATCATCGTGTTTGTGATTGCTTACTCTTTCTCTCTTCACTCTACTCTCTCTTTACTTACTTGCACTCTTATATTGTTTACTTATTTACAAGTATTTCTTGTGTTGTGATTGGTATTTGCTAGGTTGCTAGCAAGTAAATTTTTATTCCGTATTATTTGCCATTTAGTATAGCCATCACCTATTCACCCCCCTCTAGGTGATTTCACTCCATCTGTCTCTGAAGCCTAGCTGACCCCTAAAAATCTTCCTCATGTCTTTCCAAATGGTATACATGAAGGAATGAGTATATGTGGGTGGTGGCTGGCGCCAAAAGTCAGGCTTATCATCCTCCTCCAACTGCTCCTCAGAAGAAGAATCAGCTGGGACATCCTCAGGTAAGATAGTCGGTGTCCATATCGAGTGGAGGAAACTATTGTACGCACTTGTGATACTCTCAGGGACCACGAAGGCTCGATCATGTCCTGAAAATTCCTCGTCTAGCAGATAGTTTCTGCATAGAAGGGTAACTAAAATCGGGGGCGAATAATTCGCGCCCCGAGTGCGTTGTGATTTGGAAATTAAGTGTTGCAGGAGGACAGTGTTCAAATAGACCATGTGCTGCTTAGTCATAAGACTGTGGATAATCTACAGCACCTGTCTGTTGAAAGACGTGGTGTGGTCAAGGCCTAATATGTTGCGTTGGATCCATCGTCCGACGTAGTGAACATTGCGAAATATTGTGCTAGCGCTAATACAATGATCCAATTTTGTGCACTGGGCCCCCATAACAGTCATGTATTCAATAAGTGGGAATGGGCGGTGTGCTGTAGAGGGCTGGGGACCTGTATAACTGCCTCAGTCGTGTCAATATTCACAAGAAGATCTCTAGTGTCAAAGTGAACTATGAACTGGTTAAGGTCTAGGTCTATGGTAGATGCATCTAGATGTATGTAAAATTTTGTGACAAGAGCAGGGCAATAATATGCATCATATTCTGAATTATTATAAACAAGACCGTACCATTGCCTCTCTTTAATTTGATCTAAAAATACAATACCATACCTATTGACATTATTCAAGATTCTAGAAAAATCCTTCTCAGCAAAAATTATTTGGGCCAGGGTTTTCAAAGATTAGAAAGCAAGAAGAGGATAAGATATGTGCAAACCTCCCCTGAAAATCGTGGGGAGAAACTCAATCCAAAGATTGCCTCTCGCAGTCTGAGTAGACCAACTGAAGAAGTTAACAGATCTACTGTTCAAATCGATAAGGTTGAACGCTGACGGCGCCGCTGGAACAGGAAAAAGGCCACGAAAATGTGACTTTTCAGGGGGAGCCACGACAATGTTGAGGAATCCGCGGCTGAGATTTCAGTGGTTGCCACGTCGATTCTCTCTTACTTAAGATCTAGGGCTTGTTTTTCAGTTTGAAGGCACGAGAGAGAGATGAAGAGGAGTTATATAGGAGGGTGAAAATTTAGTTTCTTATTTTACCCTTTCTTAGAGATAGGAACTCCTAAGGTGGGATTTTAGGATTTATTTGATGGTCTAGTTATGCTTTTATTTATATTTTTATTTTTTTATTTTTATTATTTATTGTATATTTTATTATTTTATTATTATTTCTTTTTATTTCTCTTGAATGATTTATCTATTTACAGCGAAAGGAAAAAAACATAATGCAATCCTGGGTCAGCTATAAAATGGGTCATAAAGGCCCATAACCTTAGCCAAATCTGATTCAAGTTCAGTGGCCAAAAAATGGCTTGAGTCTTTGTCCACTGATCTTGAAAACTTGGTTGTTCTTTGAATCATAAATTTTCACTGCACCGTGTGAAAATATAGTTTGTATCTGAAGGGTTGACCATCGGGTTTTCAATTTGCCCGCAAAGAGATGAAGCCTAGAATTGTAGAGTAGAACTTTTTGTCTTGGGACAAAATTCTTGGTGTATGGAGCAGTCATGAAAGATTTTAGTTCTGCTCTTGGTGATTTTAGCATTGTCATATGCTTCATTTTATATCTCCTCTAACTCTGAAATCTGTAATTTTCATATATCACTGGCTTTGTCCAAATCAAAATTGAGTTGTTTAATTTCCCATAAAGCACGGTGTTCCAGATTAACTAGCAGATGGTAGGTTCCCCAAATACTACTCGATATGGAGACATACCGAGGACGGTCTTAAAGATAGTCCGATAATCCCATAGTGCATCCATTAAATTTACGGACTAATCCTTTCAGTTTTGTCTTACAGTTTTTTCCAGTATGAGTTTTATTTGTCTATTTGTAACCTCAACCTACCTGTTAGTCTGAGAATGATACGCCGTGGATAATCTGTATGATATTGAATATTTACAGATTAGGGCTTCAAAAGCCCTATTGTAGAAATGAGTTTCATTGTCACTGATTATCGCACGGGGGGCATCGAAGCGGGAGATGATATTCTCTTTTAGAAATTTGACAATAACCTTGTTGTCTTTTGTCCTTATTAGTATCGCTTTTACCCATTTCGACACATAGTCCACTGCAACCAAAATGTATTGATTGCCAAAGGAAATGGGAAATGGCCTTATAAAATCGATGCCCCAAATATCAAAAATCTCTACTTCAAGAATGGGGTTTAAAGGCATCATGTCTCTACTAGAAATTATACCTGTCATTTGGTAGTTTTATTGAAAGAGTCTTTGAAAAGAGTAGGCCAGTAGAACCCACTCTGCAAGACTTTTTCCACAGTCTTGTATGGACCAAAGTGTCCATCACACGCAAGATCGTGGCAAAATGCCAATACACTCCTATGTTCATCCTCAGGAAGACACTTTCTTCTTATTTGATCAAAATAATATTTGAAGAGACAATTCTTGTCAAAAGAAAAACAATATCTGAGCGAAAAAATGATGTCTATCCTGACTTGACCAATTAGAAGATATTTGCCCGGTAGCAAGATAGTTCACAGTATGTGCATACCAAAGCTCGTTACACATAGCTAGGATGTGCTCGTTCGGAAAATTTTCATTTATTGGTGTTATTTCAATAGGTACATTGGGGATATGGGACAAATGATCCGCCAAAACATTTTCCACACCTTTCTTATCCTTGATTTCAAGGTCAAATTCTAGCAAAAGAAGGATCCAACAATTAAGTCTTGCTTTAGCGTCCTTCTTTGCCATTAGATACCTCAACACGGAATGATCCGTGAACACAGTTGTTCTGGATACGAGTAGGTATTGTTGAAAATTTTCTAACGCAAATACTACAACAAAAAACTCTTTTTCAGTCGTAGTGTAATTGAGTTGTGCGTCATTCAATGTTCTACTAGCATAATAAATCACGTGCTGCCTATTATCAATTTATTGTCCTAAAACAGTGCCGATAGCAAAATCCAAGGCATTACACATGATTTTGAATGGTTTTGTCCAATCAGGTGCCATATGATTGGAGCATAGACAAGTTCTTGTTTCAATCTCTTTCATGCTTTTAGACATCTATCTCAAAATAGAAGGGCACATCCTGTTCTAATAGATTCGTCAATGGTTTAGTAATCTTGCTAAACTCTTTGATGAATCTTCTATAGAATCCGATATGCCCTAGAAAAGATCTGATGTTTTTAATACATTTCGTCTCAGGAAGTTTGGCAATCACTTCTACTTTTGCCTTATCAACCTCTATCCCGGCTCTAGAAATTTCATGCCCTAGAAGATTCCTCTTTTGACCATGAAATGACATTTTTCCTAATTAAGTGTCAAGTTTTTCTCAGTGCATCATTTTAGAACTAGTTTTAAATGTTGCAGGCATTAGTCAAAAAAATATCCATAAATTGAGAAATCGTCTATGAATATTTCCAGAAAATGTTCCACCATGTCTGAGAATAAGCTAAGCATGAACATTGAAACATTGCTAGGGCATTGCACAATTCAAATGGCATTCTACCATATGCGAATGTCCTAAATAGACAGGTGAACGTGATTTTTTTTTATCTTCAGGGGCAATTAGGATTTGGTTGTATCCAGAATACCCATTCAGGAAACAATAGTATTCATGCTCAGCTAGTCTTTCCAACATTTGATCAATGAATGGAAGAGGAAAGTGATCTTTACAAGTGGTAGAGTTCACTTTGCGATTATCAATGCAAACTCGAATCTTCGTGAGAAGACGTGTCTGCACTAGTTCTTTTTTCTCATTTTTCACCACTGTAAAACCAGCCTTTTTGAGCACAGCGTGGGCCGGACTAACCCACTGACTATCAGATATGGGATAAATGATCCCATTGTCTAATAACTTGAGTATTTCTAATCGAACAGCTTCTTGTATTATTGGGTTCGGCCTATGCTATGGATCACATTTTGATTTGTTCTCTTCAATCAGATAGATGTGGTGTTGAACAATAGATGGGCTAAGTCTTTTGATGTCAGCCATGTTCCATCCAATGGCTTCTTTGTTGTCCCTCAATATGACAAGAAGATCTTCTTCTTGTTCCTTGGTTAAATGCGAAGCGATGATTACTGGGAGAGCTTCGTTTTCTCCTAATTAAACGTACTTGAGGTGATCGGGGAGAGCTTTCAATTCAGAGGAAGGATATTGTTTAGTTGTAGGTAAGTCTATTGGTTCAAGACTCAAAGGAGTTGGAGTTGTGGCCCATTCTACCGCAAAATCGATAATTTGGTCGAGATTGAAGTCGTCTGACTCCAATTCGAACTCACATTCAGGTCCATATTTCGTTCCTCCTCATGTTCACTCGTTAAGCCTTCTATTAAATTCACTTCAAATGCTTTGTCTTTAAGTCTCGAGGTTGTTTTCCCAAATGGAAAATATTCATCTCTTTGGTTATGTCTCCAAATGTTAAACGCATTGAACCATTCCTACAGTTATTATTGCATTTGCAAGGAATGGTCATTCTAGAATAACTGGAGTCTGCGATGTTGAATTCAGAACGGGTTGTATTTTCAGTACGATAAAGTCCACGAGGTAGATGAACTCCCCCACCCAAATGAGAACATCAGTGATTTCCCCTTGGGGATTTTCATTGATCGGTCAACTAATTGAATTGTTACTCGTATTGGACGGAGATCGCCCAACCCTACCTGTTGATACATGAAAAAGGGAAGCAAGTTGATACTTGCTCCCAAATCAAGTAATGTCCTATTGATGGTGGTCTGTCCTATGGTACATACGATGATTGGACATTCGTGGTCTTTATATTTAACAGGAATGGGCTCGGATAACAATTCGCTGATGTTCATAGTTAGAAAGAGCTTTTTAGGGACATTCGTTTTTCTTTTCTTGGTGCATATATCTTTCAAAAATTTTGCATATGAGGCACTTGTTATATGGCATCAAGAAGTGGCACATTGATTTTACTTAATTGAATATTTCTAAGATCTTTTTCATTTGTGCATTGGATTTGTTATTTTTTAGCCTATTTGGGAAAGGTACTATACGCTTATGCACATCTTCAGCTGACTTTTCTTTTTCCTTTCTTCATTCTCTGAAGTGTTTGGTTTGGAATTTGTAGATGTGGAGGCTTTAGTTAAGTTGGATTTTGGTTGGGTGGTAACTGGTGGTGAAGAAACTTAGTTGTCCACTTGCTTCCCTGATTTTAAGATATGAACAACATTGCATTGATTCGGTTGGGTATCTTGGACCTCATGGACTGGGAAAGAGTTCTTTGAATTAGTCAATAGTTGGCTCGGTAATGTCCATTTCTGTCTTTCACTAAGTGAATTAGCCAATTGACTAATCTGAACCTCCAACCTAATGATAGCCTGATTATGGTTGTACATCATTGAAGCTTAGGTTTTGGACAAGTTTTCCATGTCTCTCTCCAAATCAGTCATTTTTCTTTCTAGAAGAGGGTTTTGAAAAGAACGCTGTGGAGCTCGATGTTGAAAATTTGGCTGAAAGCTGGGCTGAAAATTTGATTGAAAGTGGGGTTGATAATTGGGTTAAAAGTTGGTTGATAATTATGAGCAGAAAATTGATTATGAAAATTTAGTCTGTGCTGCTCATGACTGTTCTGAATCCATGAAAATTGGGATGATTCCTCCATCCCGGATTGTAAGTTTTAGAGTATAGATTGTTATTCGGCCTGGCAAATGATGCATTCATGTTGTCTGCTAACATTTGTTGAGTTAGGTAAACTGGACACTCTTCAAAGACATGGTTCAAAGCATGGCAATAAGTGCAACCTGGTTTTGACATTTGGGGTGGGTTGACTTGGTTTACCGTACCTTGCTTCTTAACTTCTAAAAATTCTAGCCTCCTTATCAAGTGGGTAATTTTGGATTCTGCAGCTATAAAGGATTCTATCGAGTGGAGTCTGGTTTTGAAAGTTGTTGGATTCTTATTTTTAGACTTATCTGAACATGATTCCTACTAGATTATTTTTTTCAGCTAAGTCTTCATACAAGTCCCATCCTGGTTCTCGTCTTTCCTTAAAAATTCTCCTTGGCACATCGTTTCAAGGAGAGTTTTCGTGGGGGTAATTAAGACCGTCATAGAGAATCTGGCACTGCCGCCATTCTCTACGCCATGGTGGGGACACTGGGCAAGTAAGTCCTTAAAGTGCTCAAAGTATTTTTAAAATGGTTCGTTAGGCTCCTGTCTAAACTGCATGATATTCTTCCAGATAAGAGCGGTCTTATGGATTGGGTAAAATTTTTCAAAAACATTTTTACAAATCGTCCTAAGATAAAATTGAACCAACCGCTAGACTATAGAGCTACTTATTTGCTAGGTCTTTAAGTGCAAATGGGATGAATCTGAGTCTAACTGCATCTTCACCTAGATGGGGGGTTCTCATCATCAAGCACACTTCTTCAAATCCCATATGAAGAAGTATGCATCCTCCGATTCCATGCCATGGAATCTAGAAAGAGTGTTTACGAATTATGGTTTTAACTCAAAGTTGTTACAATTTGTTTCTGGTAACTAAATGCATGAAGGAAGTGATGTCCTGATGGGGTAGAATTTGTCCTAAAGTGAAATGTGATTGGTCATGATTGGATGTGACTATTCGGGTAGTGTAGGTGCTTACAAAGTGTTTCTAACTTGTGATGTTATTGGGTCCCTTGATCATACTTGCATTCAACGTTCAAACAACAATCAACCAAAAAAGGGAAAATAACAAACAAAAAGAAAGAAAAGCAATCTCCAAGCCTGGACTAAGGTTCCTAGACCTAGACGACTCCCAACTGGGTGATTACCCAGGAAAGGTTGTTGTATAAATCCGACCACAAGCTAATTGGTCAGGTAAGGGCAAAATATGGTGAGAGGTATCCGTGCGTAAGCAACGGGCCTTAATTACGCTAAACCACGATATTTTTGAGGCTTAACCTCTTATAATCCTCAACCTTAAACATCGATTTCACAGTAGTATGATTCTTACAAGTTTCACCCTCGGCCAATCTCCTATTGAGTCTGGATGTCCCTAGTGGCTAATGTCTATCATGTTTTAAATTAGGCTTGACATTGTGAGTGCTTTGGAAGATTATTTTTGAGCTAAGAAAGGGTAATGACTTCCCCACCTTATGTTGTTTATTTGGGTGTTGCCCTTAAAATCGATTTTGTGCAAGTGTAAAAGATATTCAGAACAAGATACACTCAAAGTGGATAAATCAGCCAAGAAGTTGATTCTATTCTATTGCAATGTGTACGCACCTTGCTCTAGGACTCTCCAACAGTAATTTAAATGAATCGTAAAGACACGTGCTCTAAATGCAAGGGTCTAAACAGATTTTTTTTACTTTTCAAAAGATGTTTTACTGTTGGTTTATTACCTGGAACAAGGTGTGGCATACAAGAAAATTAATGCCTGCAAAAAGCTGACTTTACAAAGCCAATAGCCCTGCAAAAAAAAAAAATCTGTGAGTAGTTGACTCAGATTGCCGTGGAAACACGCCTTTGGTCACGGAAACACAACAATATTGAGGGTACTTGGTTTTGCTTTCTAGATCAGAGGCCCAAGACCACTTATATATTTCTGCTGCTCTTGATTTCTTAATCCCAGAACCTGTACACAGAAACAGAGAAGAATCCTTTAGTCCAAAAAAACTGTCACCCCTCCCAGCAACGGCGCCAAAATTTTTTTCGAAGGAAAACCGTGCACAAAAAATGTGTGATTTGGATTGTGGAATGTATGCTCAAAATGATGCTACTATTTTCTTGAAACTATCATCATAGCTAAGAAGATAAACGAGTCGTGTCCACAAGGGGGCGAGCGATAGAAGCATGTGTTCGGTTTTGTATTTGTTTCAAGGCATTCTTCTTTTGTTTCAAAGAATTTTTAAAGAAACATAAAAGAGAAGGAATGTTGCCTGATGGTATGTGAAAATAAAGTAAAAATGGTTTGATTGTAGAGATGTAAAGTAAAAACAGAATCGAAGGGAATAGCTGTGAAGTGTAGAATACAGGTTGTAAAAAAGTAAAGAAAACAGTTTCGGAAGACAAAACTTCAAAGTGAAAGAGGTGGCTTAAAGAAAATGAAAAATGAAACAAGTTTTGGAAAGAAGGTTTGAAGAGAAGAACTTAGAAAGCAAAGTTTGAAAAGAGAAGAAAGTAGACTTTTCTTTTTATTTGGTGAAAATGCATGACTAACCTCCTACTGATTGATCCCACTAACTGCTAACTTTCTTGATGATAGAGCCTCACAATGGATCCTTGACCTTCACCATTCTTGTGTTATGAGAACATGTCATGTGGATTATGAATGAAAGTTCTTCCCCCCATCACCTTGCTCACACTGTAAAAACTCGAATGTCACCCCATCAAGATCTGTTTTAAGGTTAGAATGGGGTGAATTACAAGTGCATGATTGGTATCGACAAGGATGAATGGGTAATCTCTAACTCACAAAATCAAGCAAGTTTAGTACATCAATAGATCATCAAGAACACATGGTTAAGCATGAAATATGAGAGTTAGCTTGCATATTCGTGTGTTAGAGTTAGAACTCTTCATCATAAGCCATCCATAACTCTTACTTGCACTAGGCTCATTGTGATGCTCATTGATTCATATGGGTTATCAATCAAGTAGTTAGAGGTTAGCGGGTTAGTAGTTAGTTAGCCATGCAAGTAGAGAAGTTAGCTACTCATAGAAAGAAAGAGTAAGAAAGTAGTCATTCTATACTATTTGCAAGGAAGAAAAAAGAGCAAGAAAAAGCAATGAAAATAGAGGTAGAAGATGAAACAATCTTACATTGATTTGCCACTGATCTAATACAGAAGTTTCACTCTCTCTCACTCTTATTTTCTGGACTAAAACAAAAGAAAGAAATTACAAGAGATTACTAAAGAAATCCTAGAGAATATTCTAAACAAAATGCTCTCTCCCTCTGGTCCCCTTTGTACTGAGGCCCAAGGGGGCTATTTATAGGCACAAAACCCTAGGTACGTGCAATCACAGCTGTTGATGAAAACGTAGCACGAATGACCCTGATATTGCTATGGAAACGCAGTAAAATTTGCGTTTTCGTGGCTGTACCACGGCTGTTAGGCTTGCTTCAGAGTGCACAGGCTGTTAGTGGCCAGGTGTCCTTTAGAAGCTTCTCATTCTCTGGATATTCCTTCTGAAATGAGAGCAGGTTGGACTTAAAGTTTGTGGCTTTTTTAATTATCTTAATTAATTCCAAATAATCGGAATAGTTGGGCTTCTTTTTCTTTGGGCCATGGACCTGAAAATAGAGAGAAAACTCTATAAAAAACCAGATTTTTTTATTAATAATCAGTGAAAAATATGATATAAATGATGCAAAATGAAAACTAATCAAGGAGCATCCATCACAGGGGCCTCATGGATTTCAATGACCTCCACATCCTCTATCTTACCCACCTGAGTGGTCACCTTGACCTGAAAAGAGAGCCTGGCGTCTTGCTCTTCCCCAGGATCCTTAGGGTTCAGGTAGTCGCCACATCCTCTGTATGGTGTTGAAAGGAAGCAGCCCATGTTTCCTCATCCTCTTCATCTGCATTCCAAGATTTAAAGCTAGTCACAGAAGTAAAACAACTGCAACAAAAGAAATTAGTCTTACCGATAATCAACACAAATTGTGTTGAAGACATACAGGCGACTGGGATTGGAACTGAAGCAACCACTAATGAAACCAGAGGAATAATCACCGGGACAGTAGGTAGAGGAACATCGACCACCGGTGGTTCCGCTTCCTTGATTTGAAGGATCCTTCGACGTCGACCCGAGGGCCTAACGGTTTGCTTTACCTTCTTCTTGGGAGAAGCGATGGGAGAGATGACTAGAGAAGACAATCTTCGCTTCCTCTTAAAATGTTAATCGCGATTCTCATCTTCTTCCTCCTCCTCCTCTCCAACATCAGCAGTGGCGGCAACCTCCGGAGCAGGCTCGCTACCTACTTCACCAGTATATGGACTTATAACAGCTTCCTTACTAGCCCCGATACCCACCTCGTCAGTACGAGGGCTCGCAGCCATCAAAGCCTCGCTAATATAATCAGCAAGGAACTCTTTGATGCCAAGTACTCAAAAACGTTTCCCTTTTTTCTGTTCTGCCACCTTCCCCTTCAACCGAGCGGCGTTTAAAGTTATCCCGGAAGAATTAACCTTATACGTGGGGGGACACGTGTTCAATATGCTGTATCAATGGCAAAAGCTGAGGGTTGTGAGCAGTGTGGGAGTCCGATGGGGCATGCAGAACCAAGCTTCAGTGCATCCGGCGATGAAGTACCTTCAAGCCCTAGCGCCATCAATTAAACTTTTGTACAGGGGCTAGGGTTACCAATATACAGTTGGTCATAACTGAATTGTCTGGCAAAGCAGCAGAGTAGGTAAGGCTCCAAGTAGCAATCATCCCCGCATCGGTACACCAAGTAGAAAGGTTTGATGCCGACCAACCACCTGAAAGTACCGTCTCCCAATATAGTGTGCTTATCTCCGACATCGTAAAATTCGTCGCCGTATGTTGTGTCTGAGATATGGGGAAAACAACGAAAGAGACTGTACCTTGACGCTCGACCAGCCTTTGGACCTCTGCCAGGTATTTTCCCTTCCACTACGAGTTCTCGAAGTGGCGGAGATGGGCACGGTATTCATCTTCTAGCAGTTCTTTTCGCGGCTGAATCAAGACTGGGCAGTGAAGGGCGAACTAGGCATCAAATATGCATATGGCATATCAACTTTGGGAGAATACTCATCACGCGGGAAGATAAGTTCTTTGCCCGCCCGGTTGATAGTCGTTCTTTTGCAAAGCTGCTTCGTCAGCATCTGGAGCACACTCTGAATTGTAAGATCCAAAATATTATGTTAACACAAATCTAAAGCAAAGGATTATTAGCGTTAACTATAAACTTGCACAAAAGGAAATTAAATCACAGAAAGTAAATCAAACGCAAACACAAGTGATTTATCCTGGTTCGGTCCTCTTGACCTACATCCAGTCCCCAAGCTACCCGCTTGAGATTTTCCTTTAACCTTTGATTTGTACACACAAAATCAACACCTTGTACACCACTTGACAAATCCCCTTTGCTAAATGTATACAACTCTTCTTACACCAAGAAGACAACAACACCTTGTACAACTTCTCTTCAACGCGAAGACGCCCTTGTACAATCTTTCTCTTTGAGTAATTACAATCAATCCTATAAGCCTTGAATCTGTATGTGATCGTGAACAAGGACTCTTATAGGTGGACTCTCAGAATTTTCACTAAAGGATTGGAATTTGTGTGAAGAATAGAAAGTGAAAATAGTTTTCTGAAAAACAGATTTTTGAACAGAGTTTTTGGGCAGAAAGCTATTGATATGAATTGGTGATTTAGCCTAGGACAACATCCCTATCTATAGGTAAAATCTATGGTCAGTTAATGTAGTTATCAGGACAAATTTGAATATTAAAATGTTAAAACACCAAAATTCAATAACTGTACAACAGTTATAAACTGCTATAAGTCGACTAGGGGTTGGGGGTTAGTCGACTAGCATAGGCATATTTGACTGGGTTAGTCGACTAATAAAGAAAGGAAGTCGACTACATCAAGACTGATACAGATATGCAAGTCTCTGAAAACTGCTATTAGTCGACTACAACATATATAAGTCGACTAATAAAGTTGATAAGTCGACTAACAATCCTATTAGTCTACTAATAGGAAGGGTCAAGTCTACTAATAGCAAGGTTCAAGTCTACTGACAGGAAAGGTCAAGTCTACTAATAGGAAGGGTCAAGTCTACTAATAGGACTATTTTGTGTGTGATCAAGGCTTTTAACAAATATCTAAAAAATACACAAAAATAGTACAAATTACATTTGTTATCATCAAAATAAGTTTCAACATTCTCCCCCTTTTGATGATGACAATGTGTGTATGCACAAGCTCCCCCTATAGAGAAACTCCCCCTGCAGAAAATAGGTTATAACAAATATATGTTCTCCCCCTGCATAAAATGGGTTATAACAGATATATATAATAAGTGTTCTCCCCCTGCATCATAGCATACATATGATATATTTTTCAAGTGTTAGGACATAACTTATATCATCAAGTATTTTCTTTTCTTTATATGGTACCAATAAGATAAAATATTGTTAATGGCACCAATCATAACATGATCAAAATATTAACCTTTAGGAATCTAAACCAATTTGAATTTGATTTTCAGCTGTTAGTATAAAAATAATTGCATGAATTACATATATCATGTACATATGATGTAATATAAGCATTTTTGTCCATATTATTTAGATTTTTAGGAATCCAAATATATTTATACTTTGATTTCATGGTCTTCTTAACAAAAGAATTATCATTATTTTTTTGTAGACATGTGTAGTTCTTTCAATATTATTTTTTGAACAACCAAGACCAATATGCTTATCTTTTGAAAAATCAAGTCCAAAATGATTATATGAAACCTTTTGATATGATAATATATCATTTAAATTTTCTTTTCTTTTATTAAACTTTGTCACTTTATTCAAAAGTTCTTCATATTTATCTTTGAAACTTGTCATGTCTTTATCTAAAATAGAAATTCTTTTATTTAAAGACATAGTTTCTTTTTTAAGCAAAAGATTTTCTTTTAAGAAATTCTCATTATCCTTTTTCAATGAAGATATAACTTTTTCAAATTCATCGTTTGAGAATTTACAGAAGAAATTGAGAAAAATAAACAAAATTTTCTTTTGATAAAACTTTATTTTTCATCTTTTCATTCTTAAGATCATCATAAAGTTCATGAAAAGCATCTAATAGTTCAGTGTATTGTACCTCATCTTCTTCTTGAGCCATAAAGCAAACATTTGCATGTTCAGTGGCTTTTTCTTCATCCGAGGAAGATGAATCACTTTTCTCCCATGATGCTTGATAATCTTTCTTCTTTTTGAACTTTTTGCTCTTGAATTTTTCTTTATTTTTGAGCAATGGACAATCCTTTTTCATATGACCTATTTTATTACAATTAAAACATGTAGGATTAAACTTACTTTGCTTCAAGAACTTTCTGAATTTTCTTGAGAGCATTGTCATCTCCTCTTCATCATCATCTGAATTGTCCATATCTGGGGATGTATGGAAGGCAAGTACTTTCTTTTTGATTGAAGTTGAAGTTCATCATTCTTTCTATCTTCAAGTTGCACTTCATATGCCATTAAATTACCAATAAGGTTTTCTAATGACATAGTTGAGAGATCATTTGCTTCTTCAATTGCAGTAGTCTTCTTCTCCCAATCTGGTGTAAGTGCATGAAGAACCTTTCTCACTTTTTCGACTTGAGTGTATTCCTTTCCAAGGGCTACTAAGGAATTTATAATGTCGGTGAATCTTTTAACCATTTCTGAGATGGTTTCATTCTCCTAAATTTTGAAGAGTTCAAACCTGTGGACAAGAATAGAAATTTTAGATTCTTTAACCTTATTTGTGCCTTCATGTGTTACCTGTAGAGTTTGTCATATTTGATTTACAGATCTGACCGTTGACATGCGATTGAATTCTTCTTTGTTCAAGGCAAAAAAAAGCGTGTTCATCGCTTTGGCATCAAGATTTGCTAACTTCTTTTGTTCTTTACTCCAGGCGCTGTAATTGGTAGTCGGTTTGGTGTACGCTACTTCTACTATATTCTATAGTTTGTAGTTGAGCGATTGCAAGTAAATCTTCATTCTACACTTCTAGTAGTTGTAGTTCGATCCATCAAATAGTGGTGGACGTTGTATAGAATGTCCTTCTCTGAATTGCGAGGAAGGAAAGTCCGTTGCCATCCTTGTAGGGTATTGACTGAGTATGCAGGGCTCTGATACCAATTGTAGGATCTAAAATATTATGTCAACACAAATCTAAAACAAAAGATGATTAGCGTTAAATATAAACTTGCACAAAAGGAAATTAAATCACAGAAAGTAAATCAAACGTAAATACAAGTGATTTATTCTGGTTCGGTCCTCTTGACCTACATCCAGTCCCCAAGCCACCCGCTTGTGATTTTCCTTTAACCTTTGATTTTGTACACACAAAATTATCACCTTGTACACCACTTGACAAATCCCCTTTGCCAAGTGTATCAAATCTTCTTACACCAAGAAAACAACAACACCTTATACAACTTCTCTTCAACCCGAAGACGCTCTTGTACAATCTTTCTCTTTGAGTAATTACAATCAATCCTATAAGTCTTGAATATGTATATGATCGTGAGCAAGGACTCTTATAGGTGGACTTTTAGAATTCTTCACTAAAGAATTGGAATTTGTGTGAAGAATAGAAAGTGAAAACAGTTTTCTGAAATACAGATTTTTGAACAGAGTTTTTCAGAAAACTATTGATATGAATTGGTGATTTAGCCTAGGACAACATCCCTATTTATAGGTGAAATCTATGGTCAGTTAGGGTAGTTATCAGGACAAATTTAAATATTAAAGCATTAGATAAAACACAAAAATTCAATAACTGTACAACAGTTACAAACTGCTATAAGTCGACTAGGGGTTGGGGTTAGTCACTAGTATAGGCATATTTGACTGGGTTAGTCGACTAATAAAGAAAGCAAGTCGACTACATCAAGACTGATAAAGATATGCAAGTCTCTGGAAACTGCTATTAGTCGACTACAACATGTATAAGTCGACTAATAAAGTTGATAAGTCGACTAACAATCCTATTAGTCCACTAATAGGAAGGGTCAAGTCTACTAATAGCAAGGGTCAAGTCTACTAATAGGACTATTTTGTGTGTGATCAAGGCTTTTAACGAATATCTAAAAAATACACAAAAATAGTACAAATTACATTTGTTATCATCAAAATAAGTTCCAACATGAATGTGGCACACTATAGCGGGTAGTAGGCCCAGCAAGCGTCTGTGCACTAGCTGAACAGATGGAAAAATCGCCAAAGACGTGATGCCGTCATGAGTCAACCAGGCTGATAAATAGCCAGCTAATAATGCCTGCCGGGAAAGTGGCCTGGAAGCTTGGCGGTGAAAACTCAAGAAGATGTCTCCTCACTCATATTCATTGCCATCCTCTTCCATGACAACATCTTCATGATTCCCCGCCTTCATTGCCTTAGTAATCTTCTTCTCCGACATTGAAGTCTGGAGGTCTTTGACGGGTCCATCCACCACCGGGAATAAGTACTCCACCCGAGACTTTAAACTGATCATGGTTCCACGGCTAGGATAGAGGTTAAAACAGATATAATAGCAGGACATTAGCTCCCTGTATGTCTTGTAAAGAGCTGGCTCATTCTTCTCCAGTTATGCTAACTCTTCAGCGCAAGGAAAGTACTCCTCATATGATAATGAACCCATTGGGAGGTTCGATACTTCTCGCATTTCGTGGAGCGCCAACCCTAATTCACCGACTGGCAAGAAGAAATTCCCCAATACCGGACAGTACATCTCCAGGATGGCGTAAAAGGTGGGGATGCTAATATTAATCCCAAAGCAGGTGGCCCTGACAGCTTCGTAAAGCCCTAATTGCTTCAGGTCAACTTGAAGACATCCAACACATAAAGTGTAAGGCTGCTCCACCACGCCTGCTTGGAGGAACACACCCCGCGGTGTCTGAAAATCTGCAGTTAGATAGTTGCTTTCTGCCTTCACTAACTGGTTCAAGAAAGTGAAGCTTGGGTGGGAATATCTCCTACAGACACTCGCGATTGACATTACCCGACTGCAAACTGATGACACTGTGAGGAGGTCTACTTCGGGTGAAGTAATGTAGGGTCAAGGCCCCTGCACGCATTGATTTCGTGCTTCAGCTAACACCCCATCTCATGAACCTCGATATTGTGACTGACTGAAAGAATGCATGAGGATAGTGGCGCTTGCTTTTTGAGAGATAATACCGATCCCCATTCAAGGTATAAATCCACTGCCCTTCCCCGACGAGCAGCTATTGATTGGTGTTTGATGCCGCATCTACAAACAAAAAATCAGGCTTCTTGAGGATCGCCCGGTTCTCCTCCTCAAAAAAGGCCATTGATATGATCGTCCTGAGGGTCCGCTCATCCCCACTCGCGATGAGGGCATTGCATTCGAGAGTACTTTCTTCACTAAACAACGAGGCCTGACCCTCGAATTGAAAAAAGACGTTCTCGTCTATCCCCCTTTTAGTCCCAAAAAGAGCATTGGATGGAACAGGAGCGTAGTGCACTGCAAAAACACAAGAGAATAAACATGTTAGTCTCTGGCAAAAAGAGGAGAAGAAAATGCTAAAGGCATAGCTTTGCTTCTGGGGCAAAGTTGACCCAGACTCAACTTCGCTCATCAGACAAAGCTGATTTTGCTCTTCAAAAGCGAAACTAACTTCGCTTTAGAAGTGAAGCTTCTCATTCTATTATTTGGCAGAATGCAAAAAGCCACAAGGGCTAACTTCGTATGGAAGTTGAAAGGGCAATGCAGCTGCATTGCGAAGTTCACCTTCATATTATGTCACTTGACAGAATGCGAAAAAAGCCCAAGGGCTGGCTTCGCTCAGAAGTACAAAACGCAATTCACCTTAATGGAATGCAAAGGAAGCAACTCTGCTCCGAAGTTCAAGTGTCGGCCAAGAAGATGCAGAAAGCCCCTAAGGGCTAGCTTTGCTCAGAAGCTTAAAGAGAGAAACTAGGTGTTTTCTAATTTTGATCTTCAAAATTAAAGGGAAATAAATTTCCTAAAAGATCAAAACTGAGGGAGATCAACTCCTTGAGATCATCAAAGTAGGATGAATCTCAAAAAATCCTTCATAGATTAAGCCAAAAAATGGTTGTAAACGAGATTAAAAAATTCTCTGAAAGGGGCGAACCCCACCAGCGATCGGGCATTCAACAGTCAGAGGTGGCGGCTCCACCGCGGCGGAGGTAGCGACCTCCTTTCCTGGGCATTATTTTGGCACCATTGAAGAGAGTAAAAATAAAAGTTCTTAAGGATCTCGAAGCGAAGAAAGTCGGTTCAAATCTCTGCAGCTTAACGAAGCTAAAGGAAGAAGATGACTTCTTCTGCAGCCCTCGGGCTTTTATAGACAAAGCGATGTCTAGCTTTGCCTCTTCAAAAGGAGTGCAAGCTGTCGTTTCAAATTAAATTTGAAACGATTATTGGAGGTTCGAAACCTAGAGCAGCGAAGTTAATTAACTTCGCTCAGATGCGAAACTGAACTTCGCATGAGGCTTTATTTCAGCTCCGCTGTAGGCTCATCATTGAACATCACTGTAAGTTTACTTCAGCTCCACCGAAAGCTTACCCAGTAGCTCTACTTAGAGCTTATCTCTATTAGCCTCGTTATAGGCTTGCTTCTACTGTCACATGAAGCTAACTCATAACTCTGCCAAGCTCATTCTTGGCTTCACCTGAAGCTTTATTCCAGCTCCGCTGAGGGTTCATTCCTTAGGGAACTTCTAGATTAAAACCACTCTAGTTACCTAATTCAGTGCACGGTTGCACCTAATAGACTTGCTTGACCTAAGCAATTTGGGTCTCAGGCTCCAGATTCAAAGTATCTTAGAATCTATACCAATCCATTACAGACTCGCAAAAACTTTGAAGGGGGTTTTGTCGACACTTCGAAAAGACAAACTCCCAAGGAGCACTTCAACCAGTCCGAACGACGTCGAACTTGTAAACACTTCCAAAAAAATAAGTCGCAGACAGGCTGAAGACCTGTCCTTACAAGAAAGTGATTTGGACTCCACTGATCCAATGAAGTAGGCAGTGAGCCAATTGCTTGTTGGTCCCGATCTGATACCAATTGTAGGATCTAAAATATACATCAACACTCAAACAAAGATATTAGCGTTAAATATAAAGAACTTGCAAGTAAGGAAATAAATCTCAGAAAAGAAAGCAAACGCAAACACAAGAGATTTATCCTGGTTCAGTCCTCTTGACCTACATCCAGTCCCCAAGCCACCCGCTTGAGATTTTCCTTTAACCTTTGATTTTGTACACCTAAAATCAACACCTTGTATACCACTTGACATATCCCCTTTGCCAAATGTATACAACTCTTCTTACAACCAAGAAGACCACAACACCTTGTATAACCTCTCTTCAACCTGAAGACGCTCTTGTATAATCTTTCTCTTTGAATGAATACAATCAATCCTATAAGCCTAGAATCTGTATGTGATTGTGAACAAGGGCTCTTATAGGTGGACTCTCAGAAATCT
The DNA here is from genome assembly GCA_038442645.1 of Agave tequilana. Classification (NCBI taxonomy): domain Eukaryota; kingdom Viridiplantae; phylum Streptophyta; class Magnoliopsida; order Asparagales; family Asparagaceae; genus Agave; species Agave tequilana. The sequence goes on from JAVJIF010004020.1 coordinate 90,756, forward strand.
TCACTATGGAGTTGGAATTTGAGTGAAGAAATGAAAGTGGAAACAGTTTTCTGAAAACCAGATTTTTGAACAGAGTTTTTGGGTAGAAAACTTGTATTTTAATTGGTATTTTTAGCCTAGGACAACATCCTATTTATAGCTAAAATCTATGGTCAGTTAGGGTAGTTATCAGGACAAATTTGAATATTGAAACGTTAGATAAAACACCAGAAATCAGAAACTGTCCAACAGTCAGAAACTGCCATTAGTCGATTAGGGGTTGGGGGTTAGTCGACTAGGGTATTGATTATTGCCTATATTAGTCGACTAATAAAGGGACCAAGTCAACTAGGGCATGACTGAAACAAAAGACATGTTTCTAGAAACTGAATATAGTCGACCAGAAGAAAGTATAAGTCGACTACGACATATATTAGTCGACTATAAAGATTGGTAAGTCGATTATTAGTGCATACAGGTCAGAAACAGAGAGTTGGTATGCATCTAAATCAACACTAAGTCGACTATAGTTATGGATTAGTCGACTATAGCTGTTATAACTCGACTAATAAAATGTATAAGTCGACTACAAGGGCTTATGATGTGTGTGTGTGGTCAAGGCTTTTAACATGCTAATAAACATAACAATACACATCCATAACCACTCTCTTTGGGATGTCTTGAGCATATAGAACTCTGTATAAGCTTGCAAAATAGAGCTCCGATAAAATGGCTTCACAAATTTATCATCAAAATCAAGTTCCAACATTCTTCCCCTTTTTGATGATGACACTTTGTGTGCATGAAAACTCTCCTACAGAAAATATGTTATATGTTCTCCCCCTGCGTAGAATCAGGTTATAACAAATATAGAAAAAAAAAACATGTGTTCTCCCCCTGCAAAAAAATATATCATAACAAATATATATATATGATAAATGTTTGAAATATTTTTCTAATCAAACTTTTTATATGGTACCTGAAAGATAAACATTAGATGGTACCAATCATAATAAGATCAAAGCATTAACCTTTAAGAATCCAAACCCAATTTGAATTTGGTTTCCATCTGTTAGTATACACATAATTGCAAGAATTGCATATAGAATCTATGTATGATGCAATATAAGTATTTTTATCAATAATGCTTAAGTTTTTAGGAATCCATATGAACTTGTTCTTAATTCTTTTTGAAATAATATCAGTATTTCTTTTCACAAAAGAATTATATGGATTATGATTCTTTTTACTAACATGTGTAGATTTTTCACTTTGTTTTATGAATCCAAGACCATAATAATTATGTGACATCTTTTGATATGATAACAAATCATTTAACTTTTCTTTTTCTTGATTAAATTTAGTCACATTTTTCAAAATCTCTTCATATTTCATTTTGAAACTTGATATGTCTTTATTTAAAACAGTAATTCTTCCATTTAAAGATAAAGTTTCATTTTTAAGCATAACATTTTCTTTTATAAATTCTCACTATCCTTTTTCAATGATGATATCACTTTTTCAAAATCATCTTTTTGAGAATTTATAGAAGAAATTTGAGAAACATAACATGAATTTTCTATGATAAGTTTTTCATTTTCTTTTGAAAAACTTTATTCTTTATCTTTTCATTCTTAAGATCATTGTATAATTCATGAAATGCATCTAAGAGTTCAATATATTTTACCTTATCTTCTTCTTGAGCCATGTAACAGATGTTGGCATGTTCAGTGGCTTCTTCTTCATCAGAGGAAGAGGAATTACTATTTTCCCATGATGCTTGGTAGTCTTTCTTCTTTCTGAACTTTTTGCTCTTGAATTTACCTTTATTTTTAACAATGGGCAATCTTTCTTCAAATGACCTGTTTTATTACAATTAAAACATTTAAACTTACCTTTCTTCAAGAACTTTCTGAATTTTCTTGAGAGCATTGCCATCTCCTCTTCATCATCATCTGAACTGTACATGTCTGAGGATGTATGGAAGGCAAGTACTTTCTTCTTTGATTGAAGTTGAAGGTCATCATTCTTCCTGTCTTCAAGTTGTACTTCAATGCCATTAAATTACCAATAAGGTTTTCTAATAATATAGTTGAGAGATCATTTGCTTCTTCGATTGCAGTTGTATTCTTCTCCCAATCTGATGTGAGTGCACGAAGGATCTTGTGAACTTTTTTGACTTGGGTGTATTCCTTTCCAAGGGATGCTAAGGAATTTGTTATGTCGGTGAATCTTGTAACCATTTCTGAAATGGTTTCATTCTCCTTCATTTTGAAGAGTTCAAACTTGTGAACAAGAATAGAAATTTTAGATTCTTTAACCTTATTTGTGCCTTCATGTGTTACCTGTAGAGTATGCCATATTTGATTTGAAGATGTGGCTGTTGACACATGATTGAATTCTTCTTTGGTTAAGGCACAGAATAATGCATTCATCGCTTTGGCATCAAGGTTCGCATTCTTCTTTTGATCATCACTCCAAGCACTGTAATTGGTAGTCGGTTTGATGTACGCTGCTTCTACTATGTTCCAAAGTTCGTAGTTGAGCGATTGTAAGTAAATCTTCATTCTACACTTTCAATAGTTGTAGTTGGATCCATCAAATAGCGGTGGACGTTGTATAGAATGTCCTTCTTTGAATTGTGATGAAGTAAGCTCCGTTGCCATCCTTGTAGATTGTTGACTGGGTATGCAGGGCTCTGATAGAGTATGTCAGGCGGGCTCTGATACCAATTGTCGGTTCCAATCTGATACCAATTGTAGGATCTAAAATATACGTTAACACTCAAACAAATATATTAGCGTTAAATATAAAGAACTTGCAAGTAAGGAAATAAATCTCAGAAAAGAAAGCAAACGCAAACACAAAAGATTTATCCTGGTTCGGTCCTCTTGACCTACATCCAGTCCCCAAGCCACCCGCTTGAGATTTTCCTTTAACCTTTGATTTTGTACACCCAAAATCAACACCTTATATACCATTTGACAAATTTCCTTTGCCAAATGTATACAACTCTTCTTATAACCAAGAAGACCACAACACCTTGTACAACCTCTCTTCAACCGAAGACGCTCTTGTACAATCTTTCTCTTTGAATAAATACAATCAATCCTATAAGCCTTGAATCTGTATGTGATCATGAACAAGGGCTCTTATAGGTGGACTCTCAGAAATCTTCACTATGGAGTTGGAATTTGAGTGAAGAAATGAAAGTGGAAACAGTTTTCTGAAAACCAGATTTTTTAACAGAATTTTGAACAGAAAACTTGTATTTTAATTGGTGTTTTTTGTAAGTTCACCTAGAGGGGGGGTGAATAGGTGATGGCTAATCTAATGGTCACTAAATGCCAAATAATGAGGAATTAAAAACTATTATGACCTAAACAAAACTCTTACACTAAACACCACGTATAACACAAGAGTGTTGCCGAATTTCCCGTGAAGGGCTCTGGACAAACTCCTCTAGATTCCCCTAGATAAGGGTTGAGGTGCCGCATTGGCTCTCTTGGTTGAATACAAGTGTTAGCAAACAATCCCAAGCAAGTATATCAATATAGCACACAATGTATATCAAGCATGAAAAGATAAACACAATATAAGCATGCAAGATATAGACAAGAGACAAAGAGAGAGAGTGAGCAATCGCAAACACAAGGGATTTGTGTCGAGGTTCGAGCACACTTGCTCTACATCCCCGCCTTCGACACACGAAGGATTTTCACTATAATCGATCCCACCGGATCACTCGGTGCCGCAACACCTACAATTCTCGGACTCTCTAGTCCGTACAGACCGCAAGCCCACCGGCTCGTCGAGGCCGCACCTCAAACAAAGAGTTCGCACCCGAACTCGAAACACCGAGTCCCCACTAGGACCCTAAACAATGCGAACACACACGTCGCCTCCTCAAAGGAACAAAGTAGGACTTTGGTGATCACAACTCTTGATCACCTAAAATCCTCTCACAACAAACTCCCTATAGGGTAGATATAGTAATGGATAGCTCAAGTGTTGTGTGAGAAAACAAGGATGAGAATGGTGGAGAAAAACTCAAAGAAAATCTCTTTTAACACTCTTGATAAATCTCTCCTTTTGATTGGAAATATTTGCTCTAAATCAAGTGGAGGAAAACCTCTAAATAGTTCAGGAAAAACTGGTGAAAACCCACTTGAAAATCTTAGTTAAAAACAATGCCCAAACCCCCAAATTTATAGGCTCAGAAAAACTAGCCGTTGGGGTCTGTCAGGCCTGTCGGTCGACCGCCCGGTCGACCGGCCAACGGTCATATTTCAGACCGTTGTGCCATCGGTCGACCGGTCGGTCGACCGAAGCAAGGATACAGAGAGTAAACTCTCTGTCCGGTCGACCGCTAGGTCGGCCGGGGCCTTTCCAGAGAGCAGAGCTCTCTGGACGGTCGACCGAGTCGGTCGGCCGGCCCTCCTGCCAGAACTAGCTATGCACGTCTGTGCACGTCGGTCGACCAGCTCGGTCGACCGGCAGAAGCCAGGTCAGAAAACAGTTAAGGGATTAAAAACTTGGTCTTTTTGGCTCATATAAAATCCCATAAAATACTGAAAAATTTACAAAAATAGTTTTAACACTTTACTTTGATAAACAAACATGCTTGCATAAAATCAAGACATGTTACATATGATTTGAACTATTTTTGTAACTTGGAAAAATTGGTTCAAATGAAAACAGTATTTTCCAAAACTTATTTTTCCAAACTTTGTTTTTCCAAAACATCTCCAAATACAAAAACAAGATATTTAAACAACTTTTAAAGCATAGTGTGTATGGATATGATCCACTACACAAACATGGTGAAATATCTATGTTTTTGACATTATGCACTAAACATGGTTTTGGATAAAAGATATGAAAACTTGAAAACCAAAATTCAAACATGTATTTTCTAAAATTGAAAATCTTTTGTAAAAACAAAACTATCAAGAGTGTGTGTGTATATGTACTTGAGCAATCCACCAACTTCTCTATCCTTTACATTTTATCTAAAAATAAAATCTTCTAAAACAAACCTAGACACAAGTCTTCATCTTCTTGAAGTCTTCACTTAAAGCCTTCTTGACTTGGTCCAAACACCGTGCTAGCTCCAAAATTTGACTTCAAATCCTTTGTTGAAGCTATGCACCTACTAAGATCTTGATCATAAATCTGTCACTAATTAAACACAAGATCATTAGTAAACATAACTACATGAGTTGATCATCATCAAAACTAGAGTGATGGGCCTTCGGGCCAACAATCTCCCCCTTTTTGATGATGACAAAACTCATGAAGTTATATATGCATGGATTAAAGTAAAGCTTCAAAGAAGCTCCCCCTTAACTCATGCATAACACATAAACAAATAGATATGCAATAAAGCTCATAAATATGTATGCAAATGTATGGAGATAAAACATGCACTCAAGCATAAAACACATCAAATTCTTTTTCTCCTATTTGCAAAACAAAACATATATGCATAAACAATCTTTTTCACAAAACATGCATATAAACCAAAATCTTTCTCCCCCTTTTGTCAATCATCAACAAAGGGGTAAAAACACAATCAACAAATTTTTCTCCCCCTTTTGTCATAAACAAAGAGATCAATAAGGGGTGTAAACAAATAAGTCAATAAAAAGTTATATGTGATATACATTCATGAAGAGGAAGACGGTTAAGTAACTTCCTACACATATACATTACATGAAAGAGGGATGACAAGCCCTAATTCACACAACGTATAATATGTAATGCATAAGAGGAGATGTGAAGCTCCTCCTACACACGTGTATCACATAAAGAAGAGTTGTCAAGCTCCTCAATATACAATACACTCAACATGAATCTATATGTAGAAGAGATGTTAAGCTCTCCTTATATATAGGCAATACAACTCAAAAAATTTGAATTTTTTTTTTAATAAAACAAATCTTGAGATATCAAATAAACATAATTTTTTTTTAATTTTGATACAAATTTTAAAACATAATGCATAAGCTTAAAAAATTGAATTAAGCTTAGTATAAACAAAGTTTGTGCTTTTAAACATGTAAATCGATTTTAACTTAAGCCCAAAACAAATCATATATATGTATGAAAAATGAGTATACCAATTGAAATTGATACATACATATATAGAAAACAAAATATGAGTATATACAAAAATAGAGTCAAATTGATACCAATTGAAACGATTCAATGATACCAATTGAAACAATAATAGGATCATGTGTATATCTCATAAACATTGAAGAATAAATAACTAGTTAAATTAATTTTTGAAAAACTAGTTAAAGATCCTTCAAAAATATGAAACCAAATCATATGTTTTTCATGAATCATACCAAATACACAAGAATTGACACTCGATCTATAAAGCTCAAAAATAAGTTCATGAACCAATGTCATGACAAACAAATAAAGTGTGAGTGTTCAAAAATCATGTAACTAGCATTTTCATGAAAATATTCATTTAGGCTCAAAGCAAATATCATTTTATGAAAAATCATTTTTCATTAAAACAAAACAAACTTCTAGGTATATGTATGATTTATCTAAATCTAACAATATGCATACATATCCCAAACATAAAAGAGTCTATTAAAGGTATTTGCATGAAGGCAAGAGACTCACGGGTATACATGTATATTTATTAGATTTGAATACAAAATACATATACATGAAGTAAAAAACATGAAAATAGGCAAAATAAGTGTAAATGAAATAATCATCAAAACTAGCTTATACATGTGCATATAGTGGGTACAAATGAGCATGAAGTGCAAACATATATGAATCAATTTGTTCTCACTATTTGTCATGTATAAATATAAGTTTTGATAAAAACTACATTTAAACTAGTATTTACCACATGAAGCACATAAAACAATTAAAACATGAGCATGCTATATGATATCACAAATGAATAAGCATGTAAATAAATTAGGAGTTTAGAAATAGTTACCAAACCAAAGAACTATTCCAAATCTCCAAACATGGTGGTTGACCCACCAAACCTCCTTGATAGCGGTGCATCAAATGTATGTCCTTCAAGTCCATGCAACCACCATCAAGGCACCATCTCTCTCACGTCGTGTGAGAGCCCTCACCTACATCAAAAACATAAGGTGGGGTTTTGGTACCCATTTTCTTTTGGGTCCACGGGGGTTAGCATTAAATGGAACCCAACAATTTTTATTAGCAAAATTTAAAACATGCAACTTATCAAAACAAAATTTTGCTAGATGGCCTTTGCGGCCACAATGTGTACACTTGTATACCTTAGGATGCTTATGTGTGTGAGTGTGATCATGACGTGCAACATAAGCATGATGAGGATGATGATGTGCATGAATGTGTGGAGTTTGCTTCTTTGAAAACAAAGACTCCAATCTAGTGTGGTTAAATGCACAAGAGCTCAAGGTTGAGCTCAAACTATCAATTTTATTTTTCAAAAATTCCATCTCATTATCATTAATGGTGACATGTAAAGCATGATGAGAAATAGAATCCTTTTTAGAAACATTTTCTTGTTCTTTTTCAATCATTTTTCTTTTTAAAAAATTATTTTCTTGAAAAACGACTTCCTTTTGTTTTTCCACCAAAAAGACTTTATTTTTCAAACTAGTGTTTCCTTCACAAAGATCATTTAACTTGGACATTAAGGAAACATTCTCATTTTTCAAATCTTTATTTTCTTTTTCTAAGCATGCAATGTTACTTCTAAATGAATCATGTTCTATATGCATGCAATCAAGATTTTTTTTCAAATTTTAATTATCTTTCTTAAGCATGTCATATTTCTCAAGAAGTATTTGACAAAATGAAGTAAGCTCATCATATGACATGTTATCATCTTCTACCTCGGATTCGGTAGTTACCTCAAGGGGGTTATCCCCTTGGACCATATAGCACAAGTTGGAGGTGACGCTTCCAACATCCGAATCGCTCCCGGCATAATATAGATCCTTTTCGCCAAGGGAGGTGATGATGTTCCAAGCTACAAAAGTCGAATCAACATTAGAAACCCTAGATAAATAATCATCATTTAGGGTTGACTTTAAAGCATTTAGGGTTTTGTATTAGCCTCACGATTCTTACCATTTAAACAATAATCATTAGTGATGGCAAGGTAAACATGAATGCCTAGGGCCTTGAGGTACGGACATCTTAACCTTCTAAATTTGGATGTTAAGAATGTCAAAGGTGGGTGGTGACATGAAGTCCATGGTGTGTGTACAAATATAGTGATTAGCCTAAAAAGAGGATCTTTAACTCTAGGTTGTAAGAGCCAAATTCAGAGCACTTGGCTCTGATTTCAATTGTAAGTTCACCTAGAGGGGGGTGAATAGGTGATGGCTAATCTAATGGTCACTAAATGCCAAATAATGCGGAATTAAAAACAATTATGACCTAAACAAAACTCTTACACTAAACACCACGTATAACACAAGAGTGTTGCCGAATTCCCCGTGAAGGGCTCTGGACAAACTCCTCTAGATTCCCCTAGATAAGGTTGAGGTGCCGCGTTGGCTCTCTTGGTTGAATACAAGTGTTAGAAAACAATCCCAAGCAAGTATATCAATATAGCACACAATGTATATCAAGCATGAAAAGATAAACACAATATAAGCATGTAAGATATAGACAAGAGACAAAGAGAGAGAGTGAGCAATCGCAAACACAAGGGATTTGTGTCGAGGTTCGAGCACACTTGCTCTACATCCCCGCCTTGACACACGAAGGATTTTCACTATAATCGATCCCACCGGATCACTCGGTGCCGCAACACCTACAACTCTCGGACTCCCTAGTCCGTACAGACCGCAAGCCCACCGGCTCGCCGAGGCCACACCTCAATCAAAGAGTTCGCACCCGAACTCGAAACACCGAGTCCCCACTAGGACCCTAAACAATGCGAACACACACGTCGCCTCCTCAAAGGAACAAAGTAGGACTTTGGTGATCACAACTCTTGATCACCTAAAATCCTCTCACAACAAACTCCCTATAGGGTAGATATAGCAATGGATAGCTCAAGTGTTGTGTGAGAAAACAAGGATGAGAATGGTGGAGGAAAACTCAAAGAAAATCTCTTTTAACACTCTTGATAAATCTCTCCTTTTGATTGGAAATATTTGCTCTAAATCAAGTGGAGGAAAACCTCTAAATAGTTCAGAAAAAATTGGTGAAAACCCACTTGAAAATCTTAGTTAAAAACAATGCCCAAACCCCAAATTTATAGGCTCAGAAAAACTAGCCGTTGGGGTCTGTCAGGCCTGTCGGTCGACCGCCCGGTCGACCGGCCAACGGTCATATTTCAGACCGTTGTGCCATCGGTCGACCGGTCGGTCGACCGAAGCAAGGATACAGAGAGTAAACTATCTGTCCGGTCGACCGCTAGGTCGGCCGGGGCCTTTCCAGAGAGCAGAGCTCTCTGGACGGTCGACCGGGTCGGTCGGCCGGCCCTCCTGCCAGAACTGGCTGTGCACGTCTGTGCACTGATCGTGGGCGGAACTAGCACTCAAAAATGTGTTTTATGTAAAATCGATGAAAAGCTCGAATGTGCTAATGTACCCTCGATACTTCCGTTATAGCATTGGCTTAACGGGTCGAATCCACAGGGAAGGGAGGCGATAGAAGCATTAACAGTCTCTATTCACGTCAGTTGTTAATAGTTCTTCTTTGTTGAAAGAATGAAAAAGAATGAAAAAGAAAAGAAAATGAAATCCAGAATGTGGTAGGTGAAGAAAGCGATGAAAACGTCGATAAGAAAAACAAAAGAGAAGTGATTTGGAAAGCGATTAGAAAAGAAGATGGAACAAAGGTGAACAAAGAAGACGGTGAAAACAACGATGGAAATGATCAAAAGAAACTTGAAAATGATTTCTAAAACAAACTAAAAGAAAACTCATGGCTACTAACTACTAAATGCTCCACTAACCATGCTAACCTCTTCGAGATAGTTGCCTCACATTTTGATCCTTGGCCATCACAATCCTTGGCTCCAAGAGACGGTACAAAGCATGGCTCATGGATGGTTCATCACATTCAAAACATTGCATCAAGAACAAGCTAATACAAGCATCACTCATTACACTACTAGCATGAAATAAAAGAGCATGAAATAAAAGAGAGTTAGCTTGGTTAGCAAGTTAGATGTTAGAACCCATCATCTTTGGCCATCAATGGCTCTTGCAAGAACAAGGCCTTGTAGAGGCAACCCGATTCATGTGGATTATCAAGTAAGTGGTTAGATGGTTAGTGGTTAGTAGTTAGATTGCCATGAGAAGAAAAACTAGCAAGAAATCATGTAGAAGGTGAAGGAGATTAAATTGGAAGAGAAAGGAGGCATCTTTACATAGAGTGTCACTCTCTATTACATCAATCCCTTACTTTCTCTCTCTAGAAATCACTCAGCCCTACTACAATGATCTAAAAAGAAATAAAAATACAAGAAATGAAGAACACTCACCTACACTACTCCTAAAATCTGCACCTACTCCTAAAAATGAAAACTGCTCTCGGTTTGGGCCATTGCAGGGATATTTATAGGCCTCAGAAGCATCCAGAAGACGAGACGGGACCACGCGTCGAAAATTGACGCGTCGCTCCACTACTTTGCCGCGGATCCGCAAGGATTGCCGCGGATACGCGGCAATACCAGGGACTTAGGTCCCTGGTTTTGGTCCGTGGCTCCGTCTGGCTTCGAGAATGTTCAGGGTATATTCCGTTTCTGGTACTTTCGCCTGAATATTCGTCTGACAGCGCAGGAGGCTAGATTCGATGTATCTTCTAGATAATCCATTGCTTGGCCTCCAAGTAATGCAGGATTAATTACCATAAATTGGGAAGAATTAGGCTCTTATTCCATCTTTGCCCTTAGACTTTGGATCTACCTACAATTAAGACCAAAACACAGTTTAGACCGACAATTTATTCATAAATCTGTGAGAGAATGCGACATAATAATGCAGAATTGTAGACTAATCACACCCCACACTTATTCTTTTGCTCGTCCCGAGCAAAACAAGAAAAGAAAAAACTATACTACAAGGGTTATTACACCACTTTCGCAGGTGACGCGATTGCACTGAGCGTGTGCAACAAGCCGTTAAACCTCTAGGTTACCCTAGAGGAGGAGTGTTGTCTCCTGAGGGTTTTCAGCGGATTGCACCCACAAAATCCATAAAGAAAGAAGGCAAATGTTAGTATTTGAAAACACATTTTGAAAGAGAGACAAGTTTATGAAATATTTTGCAAAAATATAAGCAATCTAAGGTCATAAGTCTACCAAAAATCATTCTTCCTTAAACTTAGTCTCTATGCAAGATCTTGTTTTTAATTAAGGTAAGAATTCAAAATTGGATTGAATATTTTATCTTTCATAAAGCCTAGATAATATGCACATTGTGATAGTGAAGATTTCTGGGATTTCAACTCTAACCATCAAGCCATTTATATATATTATTTTTTCTTTTTCTTTTTCTTCTCATTTTTTTCTTCCCTTAGTTTAGGCTTTCTAGTTCACCCATGTAGCGAGCCTATAACCGATGACTCCCAAACCAGATGGTCCTAGGGCACCAGATGAGAAAACATCCCTCGGGTTTAAGGACTCGAGTAAACGGCCACAAAACTAAAGGGGATTATTTGATTTTTTTGACCACCATTAGGCGTGAATAATCATGCTTCTTGAGGCACAATTATCCAGCTTAATAAGTGATGTTTTATTTATATTTTTTTCTTTTTATTTATTTATTTTTTGCTTTATGGCATTTTAGGTCTCTGTTTCCATCCCAAAAATGTATAAGTGTGAAGTGCATACTATCTAAGGCAAAAAATTCAAGATAAAATTATCTCCCCAATTTATCTTACTTAGCCTATAATTTTAAACAAGATCCATTATTTCGACTAGGTTTAAGATGTCATAATTAAGGCTTTCTTAATTTCTAAGATCATCTTAATTTCTTAAAAATAGATCAAAACTTTGTCTCTTATTTCAAAAAGTTTTTTAAAGAAAGAGAAAATTCCTATACAAAAGGAAGATTTCTAAAAGTATCCTAAAAGAAGTGTAAAAGAAAGAAAATCTAAAAAACTCTATGTTAATAAACCCTCCCCCACACTTATCTCATGCATTGTCCTCAATGCATCGTGATATATGTATGCATGAAACAAATAGAGAGGGAAGGAAAAATCACCTCAAGGTGGTGGTTCCGGTGGCGGTCTGATTGGTCACGAAATGCGACCCAATCATTCTACGTGGAGTCCGGAGGAACCCACCAGAAACCTCCATGATACAACCCACTAGAAAGATGTATGCATGTGTGATTTTTATTAAAAATTTTACCCCATCTAATTTCCAAATTTTCAAAATAATTTCAGAGTCAAATCTTTCAAAACCCTTGTCCCAGAATGGAATGATTGATTTGGACTCAGGAAGTACAGGAACTAATATCGACTCAGAAAAATGACTCAAGTCAAGTAAAGGTTCGGGAGTCGAGATCGGTTCAGGAAGTGGGTCCAAATCAAGAAAATGAAGCTCAAGTCCACATTCATTTCCCATGATGGAATGTGACTATCAAAGATTAGTGATTCAAGTTCAGGAATGACAGGTATGGGAATCAAAACTGACTCTAAAATGTTGCTCAAATTGGGTAACATAACAGGAGTCAATAATGATTCAGGAATTTGAACTGGATCACAAATTTGAGGATCAAAGTCACATTCCTCATTGAGTTCAATTCCACAAAAATGAGAACTTGCCAATTTATCAATGGGACTTTCAAAAGTATGAAATTGGTCAAGTTCAATATGATCATCATGAATGATGGTGATTCAATTTCACAATGAACTGGCACTGGATCCAATACTGACTCAGGAAAAGGAGTGAAATCAGGTGAAGACACCAGAGTCATAATTGAATCAGGAAGTAGAATTGAATCACTAATTTGAGGTTCATGATCATATTCATGCTCAAGTTCAATTTCAGGAAATGGATAACTTGCCAAAATGTCAATGGGATTAAAGTTGGACAAGTTCAGGTGGGTGTGCTGAAATTGAATCTTGATTTCCAAAATGACAAGAGTCTTGGGTCATATCAATAGAGTTTGGCATAGTTGAATTGGTCAAAGGTTGATAAGATAGAGTTCCTCATTCTTATAAATGTTAACCAATTGACTCAATTGTTCTTCTAACCTATTGAAAGACTCGGTATGTGATTTTTGATATTGTAATAAAGACTCCTGCAAGATATCCATACTCTTATCTAGACTTGATGTATCTCCAAATGGTTGCTCTAGAATGGGAGTATAAGAATCTTGGCTTTGGAAATTTTGTGAAGAATGTGAGTCAAAAATGTGTGGCGATTGAAGCTTGGACTCACACAAGAGTTCTTTACTCGTTTCCAAGGCAAATGGTTGTTCATTATAAGGAGGTGGACTGAGCAAGACTCTTGAATATGTTTTAGAGAAGCCAATATTTCTTGAAGTTGTTGCTCATTCTCTTGTATATTGGCTTCTATCCTCTTTTGGAACTCAGATTTTTCTTTAATGGGAGGTCCAGAAAAAGGAGTGTAGGAAGTGAACTCGGGAAATGAATATTATGGACAAGGTGAATATGGTGGACAAGGAGGTTGAAAATTTGACTCGGGGTACGTGAATCCCCATTGACTCTGTGAAGAGTTGAAATTATTTTGGAAATTATAGTCATAAGAATGTGGGTATGGGTTGTATTGATTTGGATAAGGCCAACCGGTGTATTTGGTTGGTGCATATTGTAAAACGTTGGGTTGGAATTATCCGAATCAAATGGGGTGGTGTGAAATATGGATTCATGTTCGGATTGAAAGAATTATTTTTGTTGAATGCCATTTCACAAAAAAAAATTACAAACAAAAAGAAAAATCAAACAACAAACAAAAAGAAAAGAAAAATCAAAACCAAGCAAAAAGTAGGGTTGACCTAGACCTAGATGAAATGTCCCTAGGGGCCAAGTCTATTCAAATTTTATTAGGGCTTGGTTGTGTGAGTGAGGAGATGATTTTTGGGCTAAGGAAGGGAGATGAAATCCACCTTATCTTGTTTGAGTTTTGCCCTTAAGTTCAATTTGTGCAAGTATGCAATATAGACAAGAATATAACACAAAACGATAAATCACCCACGTGTTTGTCCTATGCTATATGCAATGCCATATGTACATCTCCATCCAGATCACAACAACAGAACAAAATACAGTATATTGGAATTGAATTGACACGTGCCTAAATGCAAATGTCTAAACCGTTTTAAAAGCATCCAAATACCGTATTTTAGTTCTTTTATTTATTATGGTGTGTAGGCAATCAAAGAAAGAAAGATAGCAGTACAAATCCACTAGCTATTACAATTCACACATCCCAGAACAACAAAATTTACAATGTTCACAAAAGTGTCGCGGTTTCGCGGCAAATGTCCGGTTCCGCGGCTTGTCTTTAGAATCTGGGGCCCTGCTTTCAAGAGTAGGGAGATGCAAAGCTAGGGTTATTATGCAATGTTAAGCACCTATAAATATTGCCCTGCACACCAAAACAGAGAAGACAATGTTAACAAAAACGTGAAAACGAAACCATTCCCTTCCCCGGCAACAGCGCCAAAATTTGATCGTGGGCGGAACTAGCACTCAAAAATGTGTTTTATGTAAAACGATGAAAAGCTCGAATGTGCTAATGTACCCTCGATACTTCATTATAGCATTGGCTTAACGGGTCGAATCCATAGGGAAGGGAGGCGATAGAAGCATTAACAGTCTCTATTCACGTCAGTTGTTAACAGTTATATTGTTGAAAGAATGAAAAAGAATGAAAAAGAAAAGAAAATGAAATCCAGAATGTGGTAGGTGAAGAAGGCGATGAAAACGTCGATAAGAAAAACAAAAGAGAAGTGATTTGGAAAGCAATTAGAAAAGAAGATGGAACAAAGGTGAACAAAGAAGACGGTGAAAACAACGATGGAAATGATCAAAAGAAACTTGAAAATGATTTCTAAAACAAACTAAAAGAAAACTCATGGCTACTAACTACTAAATGCTCCATAACCATGCTAACCTCTTCGAGATAGTTGCCTCACATTTTGATCCTGGCCATCACAATCCTTGGCTCCAAGAGACGGTACAAAGCATGGCTCATGGATGGTTCATCACATTCAAAACATTGCATCAAGAACAAGCTAATACAAGCATCATTCATTACACTACTAGCATGAAATAAAAGAGCATGAAATAAAAGAGAGTTAGCTTGGTTAGCAAGTTAGCAAGTAGATGTTAGAACCCATCATCTTTGGCCATCAATGGCTCTTGCAAGAACAAGGCCTTGTAGAGGCAACCGATTCATGTGGATTATCAAGTAAGTGGTTAGATGGTTAGTGGTTAGTAGTTAGATTGTCATGAGAAGAAAAACTAGCAAGAAATCATGTAGAAGGTGAAGGAGATTACATTGGAAGAGAAAGGAGGCATCTTACATAGAGTGTCACTCTCTATACATCAATCCCTTGCTTTCTCTCTCTAGAAATCACTCAACCCTACTACAATGATCTAAAAAGAAATGAAAATACAAGAAATGAAGAACACTCACCTACACTACTCCTAAAATCTGACCTACTCCTAAAAACGAAAACTGCTCTCGGTTTGGGCCATTGCAGGGATATTTATAGGCCTCAGAAGCATCCAGAGACGAGACGGGCCACGCGTCGAAAATGACGCGTGGCTCACTACTTCGCCACGGATCCGCAAGGATTGCCGCGGTTCCGCGGCAATACCAGGGACTTAGGTCCTGGTTTTGGTCCGTGGCTCCGTCTGGCTTCAAGAATGTTCAGGGTATATCCCGTTATGGTACTTTCGCCCGAATATTCGTCTGACAGGCAGGTGATAGACTAAGAAAGGTGTTGTATTATGAGTAATAAAAATGTATTTGATGTACCCTTTTGTCTCCGCTATAGTATAAGACTATACGAGTCGATTCTCAGGGAGAGCTCGCGATAGAAGCTTG
>JAVJIF010004021.1:0-175000 GCA_038442645.1 Agave tequilana
TGTTGGCCCAAAGGCCTTCCACCCTAGTTTTGATGATGATTAACTCATGTAGTTATGTGTACTAATAATCTTGTGATTTTAGTTTCAGATCATTAATCAAGTTATTAGTAGGTGATTAGCTTCAACAAGATGATTTGGAAGCTTTCACATGTTGATTCAAGAGCCGAGCGTCAAAGATCATATATAACACTTGCTCGGTGGATCAAGGAGTTTTGGATCGAGTCGGCTTGGAGATGGCGCTCTACAAAAAGACTTCGGTACCTGGTTTAGTTTTGTTTTTAGATCCAAATTGTAAAGATTAGAATAGTATGATATGCTCAAGTTCACAAAACACACACGTTTCATGTTTTGAATATTAGTTTTCAGTTTTTTCGGTTTTAGGTTTAACCGATCTTGGTTTTCATGAATAGATAGATCAAAACAAGTTTACATGGTTTAATGTATATTAGATTTGTTCTATATACATGCATGCTTAATTTCCTAGACAAACTTAGTTTTGACTTACTTATTCATGTGTTTTATGTTTTGGTATTTTTAACAAAATATATTTTGAAATTAAAGACAAAAACTATGATATATATATTTTCATGTATATAGGATTATATCCATATACATCATGCCTAAATGTTGTTTAAATATCATGTTTTTGTATTTGGATGAGTTTTGGACAAACCGTATTTTCTATTCAAAAATCCAAGTTTTAGAAAATACAGTTTTTTTGTTTTTGGGAATATGATAAGACACAAAAACAGTTTTAATTGCTTGATATTTGAGTCAAAACTTTTATCATATGTTTATATATCAATGCAATTTGTCAAAACTATTTTTGGGGATTTTTAAGTAGTTTACAAGAATTTATTGGACATTTAATTCCTTAGTTTTTCTGACCAGAACAGCCTCTGCCAGGTTAGGTCGGTCGACCGGAACGGTCGGCCGCACCAAGTAGCCGGTCGACCATTCGGGTCGACCGACGTGCGCGGATACGTGCACGCTGGCTGCCTATTGGGCCGGCCGACCGCACGGTCGACCGACTGCATGCAGGCTAGTCTCTGTTTGTTTCGGTCGACTGGGCAGTTGACTGGTAGCTGGCAACGGGCAGATTTTGACCGTTGGACGGTCGACTGTGCGGTCGACCGGCAGGTCATTTCTGTCAGTTTCTGCTGCCAACGGCTATATTTTTCTGGGGGCTATAAATACCCCATTAATAGCCTGTTTTCCTTAAGATTTTTTGTGTGAATTTTTCCTTACTCTCTGGTGTTTTCACAGCAATCAAAAGAAGTTTTGGATTCAAATTGAACAATCTATTTGGTGTTTTTGCTAGGGTTTGGAATATCAAAGAAAAGGGTTTTTGGGAAAAGAGTTTTGATTCAACTTCTATATCTTAGTTTCAGTTTTTCCTAAGGATTTTCTTTGTGATTTTGATTTCCATTCCATTGATTTTCTCCACACTTGAGCAACATCTACTTTCTTATTCTATAGGATCTTTGTGTGGGAGAAAGAAATTGTTTGTGGTTGTTGTTTAGACCACCAAGTTGTAAAAACCCAATCTTTGCTTAGCTTTGTGCCTGGGTTGTATCCCTCAAGTTGTGAGGTGATCCTTGTGTTTGCTTTGTGCTAATCCCTCAAGTTGTGAGGTGATTGTTTTGTTGGATTGGAGCTTGCCTCAAGGAGGAGGTTGTGGTTGTAAAGAGAGGAGTTGGGTACTCCTTGTGAGAGTTCTTTGTGGACTAGCTAGTGGATTAGAAATTCTTCGTGTGTCGAAGGCGGGAATGTAGAGCTGGGTGCTCGAACCTCGAAACATATCTTATTGTTTGCGCTTGATCCATTGACTCTCTCTATCTCTCTTTTTACTTTGTGCTTGCAACTATTCATATTGTGCATTCATAATTGCTTGGCTTGGTTGTGTGTGCATCACTTGTTGATTGCACTTGAGTGTATTGCATTAAGTTTTTATATTCCGCATTGAGTTCATTAGATTAGCATAATTACCTATTCACCCCCCTCTAGGTGATTTTTCAATTGGTATCAGAGCCTAGGCTCCTGATATTAGGTTTAACCACCTAGGAGTGAGATCTTGGTTTGCTAATCTTCATTTGTATTTTCATTTGCACTCATTTAGTTTGCACTCATGGATAGCCCTCCTATGTTTGACCATTTTAGACTTGATACTTGGAAGGTCAATATGAGTAGGCATTTAAAATCATTAGGTCATCTTGTTTATCAAGCCTCCACTTTAGAATCCTTCCCGAATAGTAGTAAACACAAAAAGGCTAATGCATTAGCACTTAGGGCACTTAGAGCATCTCTCAATGAAAATTTTATTACATATTTTTGATCACTATGATTCGGCTTTTGCAGTTTGGAGCATCTTGACATCTCCCGAGCTTCCAAGGATCATTAACAAGATAAATAGATCTAGGAGAGACAAGTCCGACGAGCATTGCCTCATGGTCCAAGGAAAAGACTCCCTTGAGGTACAATCGGATTCTCAATTAGATGATTGCTCTAGTTCCTATTGTGATGGTTATTTAGAAGCTCAAACCTTAAATATGAAACTTGCCACAAAGCTTGAAAATTTCTTGGAAAAACACAAACTTTTGAAAGAGGATAATCTTGTTTTGAAAAATGAATTAAAAGATTTGTGCTCTAATTTTGAATTAGTTTTGCAAGAGAAGGAAGAGATTACTAGTGAACGTGACTCACTAAGATCTCAACTAGACCTTACTCTTAATGAGATTGAAGTTTTGAAAAGCAAAAATGATTGCGATGATGTTGTGAAAAACAATGAGGTTTTATCTTCTAAATTGGATTTTGTTTTAAAAGATAACATTATTTTGAAAAATGAAATTGATTTCATTACAAAAGATTTGATTTGGTTTTAAAGAAAAATGAATCTTTAAAATTGATATAGATTCTCATGTTTGTCATGCTAGTATAGCTTCTTGTTCTAGCACTCCTATTGCATGCTCACTTTATCTTCAAGTATTGAAAAAGATATAAATGTTTTGAAGAAAAGTGTTGAATGTTTGGGCTCCACTTTGAGCCAATATACTTTGAATCATACACGCTTGGAAACCATGGTTCGCAAGAAACAAGTTCCAACATTACATGTACACCCATCACGGCATACACATGCTCATCACGCACACAACCATAACATGTATGCTCATGTGTACACTTGTACACATTGTGGTCGAAAAGGCCACCTTGCTAGATTTTGTTATGATCGTGTTTATCATGAAATTTAGCAACTAATCTTGTTTGGGTTAGAAAAGATACTAACCCCCGTGGATCCAAAAGGAAATGGGTACCAAAGACCACCTCTATGCTTTTTGATGTAGGTGGAAGCTCTCACATAACGTGAGAGTATTGGTGCCTTGAAGTGGATGCGTTCCAAGCTTAAAGAAAACCATTTTTGGATGCATCACTTTCAAGGGATGTTTGGTGGAGAGGACCACCATTGGTTTGGAAAACTAGAGATGTGCCCTCATCGGTCTTGGTATCATTCTCTAACTCCCGTTTTTATTATGCATGTTTTTCATGTTCATCAATTTATAGCATGCTATGGTTTATTGTTCATTATGCTTATGTCATGTTGATTAGATTAGTGTTATACATGTTTAGTTACTTGAGACACCCATGTTTTATAGGATCTATATTTAGTGTTCTCACCTTATTTAAACTAATATGTATGCACTAGATCTAATGCACATGCATATACATAATGATCATGTGGATGTTTATGATTTTTGTTTTGTTGAATCATGTTTGTTTAGTATGTTGAATGCCATGTTTATTAGACCTTTGACATACATGTATAGCTTTTGAGATCACCCATGTTTAGATGGATCAATTTGTTGTGTTCTCACATTTGTTTAGCTATTATATATTTCATGATTCTAATAGCATGTGGCTCTTGTTCATGATCATTTTTATGATTTTCATGTTGATTTATATCCCGTTTTATGCTTAATGATTTGATTACTTGTTTAGATGTTAGTTTTCATTAAGACTAGAATTTATACTTGTACATGTAGTGGGACACAAATAAATCTTTATATATGTTTGTGCTTGGATGCTTGTTTGTAACCATTAAATGTGCTAGTATAGTCTAGTTTTGATAATTCATGCATTCTAACTTGTATTCCTCATTTTGAATATGTTTCTATGATCATGTGTTTTAACTTCATGTATATGTCTATCTTGTCCAAACTATTGATTATACATGTACATCCTTGAACCACGTGCCTTCATGCATATACTCTTGTGGTCTCATTATATTTAGGATATGTATGTGTACTTTAGTTTGTACATGACATACATATACCTTGAAGTTTAAATCGTTTTGATGATTTTCATGTTTTTAGGTAATTTCTATTGGTAATGAAAATCTAGTTTTTCATGTTTCATATTCTCAAGGAATTTCATATGAGCTTAATTGAATATTTTCATGTTGATATGTGTCACATTTTACTTGTACACTCACTTTATTAGTTTACTCATGATTTGTTTCATGAGACTATGATATGAGCTTTATGGACTTTGAGTGTTTAGTGATCATGTGATTTACATGTGTTTCATGAAAAATAATTTTGTTTTATTCCTTACTTGAAGGATTCGTACTAGTTATAAAATTTTTTCCTAACTAGTTCGTATTCTTCACTATGGTAGAGATTTTCAAACATACTACATTTTCAAACCTATTTTTGAAAACCCCTACCTTCGATGGGAGGTTGGATGGGAGATCATGTTCATGAATGCCCTTAAAATGAAAATCATTTAAAAACTTGAACCATGATTGGGAGGTAGTTATATGAGATATACACTTGATCTTATTGTTATTTCAATTGGTATCATTGAATTCTTTCAATTGGTATCAATTTTGACCCTTCTTGTATGCTCATATATGTTTGTATGTATGTATGTTTTCAATTTCAAGAATATCAATTTCTATTGGTATCTATTTTTCATACATATATATGTTTTATTGTGCTTATTATATCCCTATAACTTTAAGCACAAAATCTTGTTTATGCTAGTGCTTGAGTTTCAATTTTGATTTAATTGATTATTTTTAAATTGGTATCAAGCCTACCATCGTTTTAGTTTGTATTTCATAAAGGGGAGAAAATTTGATTTTGTCTTTCAATTGGTATTTGTACTCCCATACTTTATGATTGAAAATTTAAAATTTGGTATCATATGTTCAAAATGAAAAACATTTACAACTGGTATCAAAATTTTTGTTTAGACATTCAAATTTATTATGTTTAATTTCAAATTGGTATCAAGATTGTCATGTGTTTTGTTTAAAATTGGTATCAATATTTTTTTGTTTGTTTCCTTTCAATTGGTATCAAGATGCTATTCTTTGACATATTTTAAATTGGTACCTTAATTGATTGTCACCCCTAATTGACTTTGTTTTTGTTTTAGACAAAAAGGGGAGAATATTGTTTTTCTTGTTTTCAACCTTTTATTGATTTTTTGTTTCGAACAAAAAGGGGAGAAAGATTTGTTGATTTGGTTTTGTTTTTACCCCTCATCGAAGGTTGTTTCTTTATATTAAAAAGAGGAGAAGATTTTGTTTTGCTTTTGATTTTTTTTGATGATTGACAAAAAGGGGGAGAAAGATTTTGAGTTTTATATATGCATGTTTATGTTTTGCATATATTAAGTTTAATTTAGTTTAATTTTAATTGTATCTAGAGTATCTAGAGCATGTTTTGTAATTGGTTTATTGGTTTCTAGAACATGTTTTGTTTTAAACATTTCATTGGCATCTAGAACCTTTTATTGTTTATGCATAAATATGCATGTTTCATGTTTCATGTTTAATATTCATTGCATATTATTTTTTATTTGTTTATGCATGAGTTAAGGGGGGAGCTTCTTTGAAGCTTAACTTTAATCCATGCATATATAACTCCATGAGTTTTGTCATCATCAAAAAGGGGAGATTGTTGGCCCAAAGCCTTCCACCCTAGTTTTGATGATGATTAACTCATGTAGTTATGTATACTAATAATCTTGTGATTTTAGTTTCAGATCATTAATCAAGTTATAGTAGGTGATTAGCTTCAACAAGATGATTTGGAAGCTTTCACATGTTGATTCAAGAGCCCGAGCGTCAAAGATCATATATAGCACTTGCTCGGTGGATCAAGGAGTTTTGGATCGAGTCGGCTTGGAGACGGCGCTCTACAAGAAGACTTCGGTACCTAGTTTAGTTTTGTGTTTAGATCCAAATTGTAAAGATTAGAATAGTATGATATGCTCAAGTTCACAAAACACACACGTTTCATGTTTGAATATTGGTTTTCGGTTTTTCGGTTTTAGGTTTAACCGATCTTGGTTTTCATGAATAGATAGATCAAAACAAGTTTACATGGTTTAATGTATATTAGATTTGTTCTATATACATGCATGCTTAATTTCCTAGACAAACTTAGTTTTGACTTACTTATTCATGTGTTTTATGTTTTGGTATTTTTAACAAAACATATTTTGAAATTAAAGACAAACACTATGATATATATATGTTTCATGTATATAGGATTTTATCCATATACATCATGCCTAAATGTTGTTTAAATATCATGTTTTGTATTTGGATGAGTTTTGGACAAACCGTATTTTCTATTCAAAAATCCAAGTTTTAGAAAATACAGTTTTTGGTTTTTGGGAAATATGATAAGACACAAAAACAGTTTTAATTGCTTGATATTTGAGTCAAAACTTTTATCATATGTTTATATATCAATGCAATTTGTCAAAACTATTTTTGGGGATTTTTAAATAGTTTACAAGAATTTATTGGACATTTAATTCCTTAGTTTTTCTGACCAGAACAGCCTCTGCCAGGCTAGGTCGGTCGACCGGAACGGTCGGCCGCACCAAGTAGCCGGTCGACCGTTCGGGTCGACCGATGTGCGCGGATACGTGACGCTGGCTGCCTATTGGGCCGGCCGACCGCACGGTCGACCGACTGCATGCAGGCTAGTCTCTGTTTGTTTCGGTCGACCGGGCGATTGACCGGTAGCTGGCAACGGGCAGATTTTGACCGTTGGACGGTCGACCGTGCGGTCGACGGCAGGTCATTTCTGGCAGTTTCTACTGCCAACGGCTATATTTTTCTGGGGGCTATAAATACCCCATTAATAGCCTGTTTTCCTTAAGATTTTTTGTGCGAATTTTTCCTTACTCTCTGGTGTTTTCACAGCAATCAAAAGAAGTTTTTGGATTCAAATTGAACAATCTATTTGGTGTTTTGCTAGGGTTTGAAATACCAAAGAAAAGGGTTTTTGGGAAAAGAGTTTTGATTCAACTTCTCTATCTTAGTTTCAGTTTTTCCCAAGGATTTTCTTTGTGATTTTGATTTCCATTCCATTGGTTTTCTCCACACTTGAGCAACATCTACTTTCTTATTCTATAGGATCTTTGTATGGGAGAAAGAAATTGTTTCTGGTTGTTGTTTAGACCACCAAGTTGTAAAACCCAATCTTTGCTTGGCTTTGTGCCTTGGGTTGTATCCCTCAAGTTGTGAGGTGATCCTTGTGTTTGCTTTGTGCTAATCCCTCAAGTTGTGAGGTGATTGTTTTGTTGGATTGGAGCTTGCCTCAAGGAGGAGGTTGTGGTTGTAAAGAGAGGAGTTGGGTACTCCTTGTGAGAGTTCTTTGTGGATTAGCTAGTGGATTAGAAATCCTTCGTGTGTCGAAGGCGGGGATGTAGAGCTGGGTGCTCGAACCTTGAAACATATCTTATTGTTTGCGCTTGATCCATTGACTCTCTCTATCTCTCTCTTACTTTGTGCCTTGCAACTATTCATATTGTGCATTCATAATTGCTTGGCTTGGTTGTGTGTGCATCACTTGTTGATTGCACTTGAGTGTATTGCATTAAGTTTTTATATTCCGCATTGAGTTCATTAGATTAGCATAATTATCTATTCACCCCCCTCTAGGTGATTTTTCAATTGGTATCAGAGCCTACGCTCCTGATATTAGGTTTAACCACCTAGGAGTGAGATCTTGGTTTGCTAATCTTCATTTGCATTTTCATTTGCACTCATTTAGTTTGCACTCATGGATAGCCCTCCTATGTTTGACCATTTTAGACTTGATACTTGGAAGGTCAATATGAGTAGGCATTTAAAATCATTAGGTCATCTTGTTTATCATGCCTCCACTTTAGAATCCTTCCCTAATAGTAGTAAACATAAAAAGGCTAATGCATTAGCACTTAGGGCACTTAGAGCATCTCTCAATGAAAATTATTACATATTTTTGATCACTATGATTCGGCTTTTGCAGTTTGGAGCATCTTGACATCTCCCGAGCTTCCAAGGATCATTAACAAGATAAAGAGATCTAGGAGAGACAAGTCCGACAAGCATTGCCTCATGGTCCAAGGGAAAGACACCCTTGAGGTACAATCGGATTCTCAATTAGATGATTGCTCTAGTTCCTATTGCGATGGTTGTTTAGAAGCTCAAACCTTAAATATGAAACTTGCTACAAAGCTTAAAAATTTCTTGGAAAAACACAAACTTTTGAAAGAGGATAATCTTGTTTTGAAAAATGAATTAAAGGATTTGTGCTCTAATTTTGAATTGGTTTAGCAAGAGAAGGAAGAGATTACTAGTGAACGTGACTCACTAAGATCTCAACTAGACCTTGCTCTTAATGAGATTGAAGTTTTGAAAAGCAAAAATATTTGTGATGATGTTGTGAAAAACAATGAGGTTTTATCTTCTAAATTGGATTTTGTTTTAAAAGATAATATTGTTTTGAAAAATGAAATTGATTTCATTACAAAAGAATTGGATTTGGTTTTAAAGAAAAATGAATCTTTAAAAATTGATATAGATTCTCATGTTTGTCATGCTAGTATAGCTTCTTATTCTAGCACTCCTATTGCATGCTCCACTTTATCTTCAAGTATTGAAAAGATATAAATGTTTTGAAGAAAAATGTTGAATGTTTGGGCTCCACTTTAAGCCAATGTACTTTGAATCATACACGCTTGGAAACCTTGGTTCGCAAGAAACAAGTTCCAACATTACATGTACACCCATCACAGCATACACATACTCATCACGCACACAACCATAACATGTATGCTCATGTGTACACTTGTACACATTGTGGTCGAAAAGGCCACCTTGCTAGATTTTGTTATGATCGTGTTTATCATGAAAATTTAGCAACTAATCTTGTTTGGTTAGAAAAGATACTAACCCCGTGGACCCAAAAGGAAATGGGTACCAAAGACCACCTCTATGCTTTTTGATGTAGGTGGAAGCTCTCACATAACGTGAGAGTATTGGTGCCTTGAAGTGGATGCGTTCCAAGCTTAAAGAAAACCATTTTTGGATGCATCACTTTCAAGGGATGTTTGGTGGAGAGGACCACCATTGGTTTGGAGAACTAGAGAGGTGCCCTCATCGGTCTTGGTATCATTCTCTAACTCCCGTTTTTATTATGCATATTTTTCATGTTCATCAATTTATGGCATGCCATGGTTTATTGTTCATTATGCTTATGTCATGTTGATTAGATTAGTGTTATACATGTTTAGTTACTTGAGACACCCATGTTTTATATGGATCTATATTTAGTGTTCTCACCTTGTTTAAACTAATATGTATGCACTAGATCTAATGCACATGCATATACATAATGATCATGTGGATGTTTATGATTTTTATTTTGTTGAATCATGTTTTGTTTAGTATGTTGAATGCCATGTTTATTAGACCTTTGACATACATGTATAGCTTTTGAGATCACCCATGTTTAGATGGATCAATTTGTTGTGTTCTCACCATTTGTTTAGCTATTATGTATTTCATAATTCTAATAGCATGTGGATCTTCTTCATGATCATTTTTATGATTTTCATGTTGATTTATATCCCGTTTTATGCTTAATGATTTGATTACTTGTTTAGATGTTAGTTTTCATTAAGACTAGAATTTATACTTGTACATGTAGTGGGACACAAATAAATCTTTATATTTGTTTGTGCTTGGATGCTTGTTTGTAACCATTAAATGTGCTAGTATAGTCTAATTTTGATGATTCATGCATTCTAACTTGTATTCCTCATTTTAAATATGTTTCTATGATCATGTGTTTTAACTTCATGTATATGTCTATCTTGTCCAAACTATTGATTATACATGTACATCCTTGAGCCACGTGCCTTCATGCATATACTCTTGTGGTCTCATTATGTTTAGGATATGTATGTGTACTTTAGTTTGTACATGACATACATATACCTTGAAGTTTACATCGTTTTGATGATTTTCATGTTTTTAGGTAATTTCTATTGGTAATGAAAATCTAGTTTTTCATGTTTTCATGTTCTCAAGGAATTTCATATGAGCTTAATTGAATATTTTCATGTTGATATGTGTCACATTTTACTTGTACACTCACTTTATTAGTTTACTCATGATTTGTTTTCATGAGACTATGATATGGGCTTTATGGGCTTTGAGTGTTTAGTGATCATGTGATTTACATGTGTTTCATGAAAAATAATTTGTTTTTATTCCTTGCTTGAAGGATTTCGTACTAGTTTTAAAAGTTTTTCCTAACTAGTTCGTATTCTTCACTATGGTAGAGATTTTCAAACATACTACATTTTCAAACCTATTTTTGAAAACCCCTACCTTCGATGGGAGGTTGGATGGGAGATCATGTTCATGAATGCCCTTAAAATAAAAATCATTTAAAAACTTGAACCATGATTGGGAGGTAGTTATATGAGATATACACTTGATCTTATTGTTATTTCAATTGGTATCACTGAATTCTTTCAATTGGCATCAATTTTGACCCTTCTTGTATACTCATATATGTTTGTATGTATGTATGTTTCAATTCCAAGAATATCAATTTCTATTGGTATCTATTTTTCATACAAATATATGTTTTATTTGTGCTTATTATATCCCTATATCTTTAAGCACAAAATCTTGTTTATGTTAGTGCTTGAGCTTCAATTTTGATTTAATTGATTATTTTTAAATTGGTATCAAGCCTACTATCGTTTTAGTTTGTATTTCATAAAGGAGGAAAAATTTGATTTTGTCTTTCAATTGGTATTTGTACTCCAATACTTTATGATTGAAAATTTAAAATTTGGTATCATATGTTCAAAATGAAAAACATTTACAACTGGTATCAAAATTTTTGTTTAGACATTCAAAATTTATTATGTTTAATTTCAAATTGGTATCAAGATTGTCATGTGTTTTGTTTAAAATTGGTATCAATATTTTTTTGTTTGTTTCCTTTCAATGGTATCAAGATGCTATTCTTTGACATATTTTAAATTGGTACCTTAATTGATTGTCACCCCTAATTGACTTTGTTTTTGTTTTAGACAAAAGGGGGAGAATATTATTTTTCTTGTTTTCAACCTTTTATTGATTTTTTGTTTCGAACAGAAAGGGGGAGAAAGATTTGTTGATTTGGTTTTGTTTTTACCCCTCATCGAAGGTTGTTTCTTTATATTAAAAAGAGGAGAAGATTTTGTTTTGCTTTTGATTTTTTTGATGATTGACAAAAAGGGGGAGAAAGATTTTGAGTTTTATATATGCATGTTTATGTTTTGCATATATTAAGTTTAATTTAGTTTAATTTTAATTGGTATCTAGAGTATCTAGAGCATGTTTTGTAATTGGTTTATTGGTTTCTAGAACATGTTTTGTTTTAAACATTTCATTGGTATCTAGAACCTTTTATTGTTTATGCATAAATATGCATGTTTCATGTTTTATGTTTAATATTCATTGCATATTATTGTTTATTTGTTTATGCATGAGTTAAGGGGGGAGCTTCTTTGAAGCTTAACTTTAATCCATGCATATATAACTCTATGAGTTTTGTCATCATCAAAAGGGGGAGATTGTTGGCCCAAAGGCCTTCCACCCTAGTTTTGATGATGATTAACTCATGTAGTTATGTGTACTAATAATCTTGTGATTTTAGTTTCAGATCATTAATCAAGTTATTAGTAGGTGATTAGCTTCAACAAGATAATTTGGAAGCTTTCACATGTTGATTCAAGAGCCCGAGCGTCAAAGATCATATATAGCACTTGCTCGGTGGATCAAGGAGTTTTGGATCGAGTCGGCTTGGAGACGGCGCTCTACAAGAAGACTTCGGTACCTAGTTTAGTTTTGTATTTAGATCGAAATTGTAAAGATTAGAATAGTATGATATGCTCAAGTTCACAAAACACACACGTTTCATGTTTTGAATATTGGTTTTCGGTTTTTCGGTTTAGGTTTAACCGATCTTGGTTTTCATGAATAGATAGATCAAAACAAGTTTACATGGTTTAATGTATATTAGATTTGTTCTATATACATGCATGCTTAATTTCCTAGACAAACTTAGTTTTGACTTACTTATTCATGTGTTTTATGTTTTGGTATTTTTAACAAAACATATTTTGAAATTAAAGACAAAAACTATGATATATATATGTTTCATGTATATAGGATTATATCCATATACATCATGCCTAAATGTTGTTTAAATATCATGTTTTTGTATTTGGATGAGTTTTGGACATACCGTATTTTCTATTCAAAAATCCAAGTTTTAGAAATACAGTTTTTGATTTTTGGGAAATATGATAAGACACAAAAACAGTTTTAATTGCTTGATATTTGAGTCAAAACTTTTATCATATGTTTATATATCAATGCAATTTGTCAAAACTATTTTTGGGGATTTTTAAGTAGTTTACAAGAATTTATTGGACATTTAATTCCTTAGTTTTTCTGACCAGAACAGCCTCTGCCAGGTTAGGTCGGTCGACCGGAACGGTCGGCCGCACCAAGTAGCCGGTCGACCATTCGGGTCGACCGACGTGCGCGGATACGTGCACGCTGGCTGCCTATTGGGGCGGCCGACCGCACGGTCGACTGACTGCATGCAGGCTAGTCTCTGTTTGTTTCGGTCGACCGGGCGGTTGACTGGTAGCTGGCAACGGGCAGATTTTGACCGTTGGACTGTCGACCGTGCGGTCGACCGGCAGGTCATTTCTGGCAGTTTCTACTGCCAACGGCTATATTTTTCTGGGGGCTATAAATACCCCATTAATAGCCTGTTTTCCTTAAGATTTTTTGTGCGAATTTTTCCTTACTCTCTGGTGTTTTCACAGCAATCAAAAGAAGTTTTTGGATTCAAATTGAACAATCTATTTGGTGTTTTTGCTAGGGTTTGGAATATCAAAGAAAAGAGTTTTGGGAAAAGAGTTTTGATTCAACTTCTATATCTTAGTTTCAGTTTTTCCCAAGGATTTTCTTTGTGATTTTGATTTCCATTCCATTGGTTTTCTCCACACTTGAGCAACATCTACTTTCTTATTCTATAGGATCTTTGTGTGGGAGAAAGAAATTGTTTGTGGTTGTTGTTTAGACCACCAAGTTGTAAAACCCAATCTTTGCTTGGCTTTGTGCCTTGGGTTGTATCCCTCAAGTTGTGAGGTGATCCTTATGTTTACTTTGTGCTAATCCCTCAAGTTGTGAGGTGATTGTTTTGTTGGATTGGAGCTTGCCTCAAGGAGGAGGTTGTGGTTGTAAAGAGAGGAGTTGGGTACTCCTTGTGATAGTTCTTTGTGGACTAGCTAGTGGATTAGAAATCCTTCGTGCGTCGAAAGCGGGGATGTAGAGCTGGGTGCTCGAACCTCGAAACATATCTTGTTGTTTGTGCTTGATCCATTGACTCTCTCTATCTCTCTCTTTACTCTGTGCCTTGTAACTATTCATATTGTGCATTTATAATTGCTTGGCTTGGTTGTGTGCGCATCACTTGTTGATTGCACTTGAGTGTATTGCATTAAGTTTTTATATTCCGCATTGAGTTCATTAGATTAGCATAATCACCTATTCACCCCCCCTCTAGGTGATTTTTCAATTGTCAAGATATATTTATATTTACAATTTCTTATTTTAAGAAATTAATTTGATTTTCATTAAGATAAACCTTTTTTACTTCATTCAGAAGTTTAACTATAGGGTTTGTTATAAATTCAAAGGTAATGTTTTAACCTTTATAAAAGATATTAATTCTCTTTTATCTATTCTTTTTATAGGCATTAATTTTCCTAAAAAAGAGTGCCTAAGATAACATGTTGTGAAATTTCTTTTATTATTATAAAATATAAAGGAATACAATTTTATCCTTACAAATATTAACATTTGTGATTTTATACGGAGTTGTAAGTGCTTTATTATTAGCAGGACTTAATGTTTGTATAGTATATTCATAATATTCAATAGGTATTGTCCCTTCTTTAATACAATTAAGATCAGTACCACTATCTACTAGTGCTATTAAATATTTTAAAAAATATTATTTATTAATAAATTTATTTTAATATACTATTTTTGCATTATTATTAAATTTAATGTTTGTAAAAATTGATCTCCCTGAAATGTTTCAGCAATTTGATTAGGTGATTCATATTCTGATCTTTATCTGATTCTTTATCAGATTTAATTATTTTTTCTATATTTTTCTGTAATTTAGAGAGTATAGAGTCTGTTATTTCATCCTTTATTTTTAATGTTTTAATTTCTATTTTTAAGGTATTAATTTTTGATATAAATCCTGAATTGTTACAGGTTTAGATTCTTTTTATTACTTCTGACAACCACAATTGAAATCACCTAGAGAGGGGGTTGAATAGGTGACTAACTAATCTAATGATGAATTAATACGGAATTAAAATTATTTATGCAAAGTAAAAACTATTAAACTAAACACACAAGGCATAACACAAGAGTGTAGCCGAATTCCCGGTGAAGGGCTCTGGACTATCTCCTCAAGATTCCTCTAGATAAGAGTTGAGGTGCCGCTATGACTCTCTTGGTTGAATAAAAGTGTGAACATTTCCCATGCATATATTAATATAAGCACAAGTATATCAAGCAAGTAATGAATATGAACAATTCGAGCATGCAAGAAATAAATACAAGTGAGAGATAAAGAGAGCAATCGCAAACACGAGAGATTTTTTTTGAGGTTCGAGCACCCTTGCTCTACGTCCCCGCCTTCAACACTATGAAGGATTTCCACTAAAATCGATCCTACCAGATCACTCGGTGTCGCAACGCCTACAACGAGTTCACACTAAAACTCCTTAGACTCACTAGTCCCCTCACTTGTTCCCGCAAGAACAAACACACCGCAAGTACACTAGCTTGCCGAGGTCGCACCTCTACATCGAGCTCTCACTAGAACTCGAATAATGCGAACCTGTAAGTCCACCTCCTCAAATACAAAGTAGAACACTTGGTGATCTAAACACTTTGATCACCTAAAATCACTCTCACAATAACTCTTCTATAAGATAGATATGACAATGGAAAGCTCAAGTATGTGTGAGAAAACTAGGATGGATTTGGTGGTAAAAAACTCAAGAAATCTCTTTTACAAAACACTCTTGAAAAACTCTCCTTTTGATATGAAAGTTTTAGCTTTAAAACATGTGGAGATAAACACTGAGATAGGTAGGATAAACTAGCCCAAAAACTCTCTTGAAATCTTATAGAAAACAGCCCAAGGAGTCCCCAATATATAGGCTTCCAAAACTAGCCATTGGGGACAACACAGCAGGAAAATACTGCTATCAGTCACCGCCCGATCGACCGCCAACAGTCGGATTTCTGACCGTTGGGAAACTCGGTCGATCGGCCGGTCGATTGAAAACTGGGCTTAGACCTAGCGGTCGATCGGGGCCATTTATAGAGAGTAGAGACTCTTTGTCGGTTAACCGTGCAGTCGACCGACCCTTGCTGTGTACGTTTGTGCACATCGATCGACCGGAGCAGTCGACCGACTTCTGACTCGGTCGACTGTCCGATCAACCGGCAGAAGGCCAGTCCAACATTTTTAGGGATTAAAAACTCGATCTTTTTTCCTTCAATAAAATCCCATAAATTCGTATAAATTCTATAAAAATAAATTCATTAATATACTTTGAAATACAAACATGTCTGATTAAAAATCAAAACATATTACAAATATTTTAAACTATTTTTGTAATATAGAAGTATTGCCTTAAACAAAACCTGTATTTTTCCAAAACGATTTTTCTAAAACTTTTTCAAATACAAAAATAAGATATTCTAAACACTTTTGAAGCTTAGTGTGTATGGATATGATCCACTACACATATATGATGAAATATCTATGTTTTTTTTGACAATAAGCTCTAAATTAAATTTTGATAAAACAAACGTATATTTTGAATCTTAAAAACCAAACCGGTATTTTTCAAAACGAAAACTCTTTATGAAAACACATATAAATCTTGTGTGTTAGTGTATATGAACTTGAGCAATCCACCAACTAATCTATCCTTTACATTTTATCTAAAAATAAAATCTTGACGCTTACAAACATGACACAAGTCTTCTTGAAAATCTTCTCTTGAAGGTCTTCGTCTCCTTCTTGACATGGTCCAAACTTTGATCCAATGAGTTAGACTTCTCTTCAGTACTTGATGCAATCTTGATGCACGAGCTCTTGAATCAACAGGTGCTAGCTCCATAACTTTAACTTTAAATCCTTTGTTGAAGCTAAATACCAATTAAGAACTTGATCAATTATCTGATACTAATTAAACACAAGATCATTAGTACTATAATTACATGAGTTAATCATCATCAAAACTAGAGTTAATCATCATTAGTACTATAACTACATGATTTTTCTTCTTCTTTATCTTTAATTATTAAATCTATTATTTTATCTTTTATTTTGTTATCAACATTATTATTAATGATATATTCCAACAGGTCTTTTCTCTCATTATGTGTAAGAGTATTAATAAATAATCCATTCATTTCTATAATAGATTTATAATAATTAACTTGATCAATAAGGTTACAATATTATCCATTACAGTCATGACATTCTTCATCTGAGGATGCTTCATCTTCAAATGAGGTTTCTGACTCTTAGTCAGATTTTATCATTATTTCTAATAGAGTTCTTCGAAGACTTTCATCTTCAATTTTTTCTATCTTTTTTTTTGTATAACATTTACTATCATAATGGTCCAATTTGTCACATTTATAACATTTTATCTTTCAGACCTCTTTTTATTAGTAGAAGATTCTGGTTTTTTTCTTTTATAAAAATATTTTTTATTTCTTTTATTATAATAACTTATTTTATTTTTATTTTTAGATAGTACCTTATGACCATCTAGCAAATTGGCGACAGAATTCTTCTAATTATTTTCACTCAGTTATTCATTGAGATTTTAATTGGTATTTTACCTTTAAGTCATTACATAAAACAATACCTTCTTGTATAATGCACTTTTAAATTATCATAAGTATATATATGATATGAAATAATACTAATGTTTTTATCTTTATGAGTTTTTCTAACCCTTTCTCCAAATAGATTTTGGAGTTCATCAATAAACTTGGATTTTCAATGTGAATTATAGGCGCCATCTAATAGCATGACGCTTCTATGGAATGTATTCTTGTACCATCTGAAATGGGTTAATGTTGGACACTTTAGATTTTGCAGGAGAGTTCTAGTCTTTTCTTCATGACCAGTAACACCTCTAGTAAAGTGTTCTAATATTGTCACAATTAAAGTGCATACAACATCTTGTATTTGTGTATTATTTTCAACTTTTATTGCATTAAAAATTTCTAATTTTGTTCTGATCTTATACAGTGATCCACTAGCCTTTTAAAATTCTTGTGAACCAATAAGTAATTAAATTAGCTATAACTTTATTGGAATTATTATTATCTTTATAGATTGTAGCATATATCATCATTCTATGTAATTGATTATGTATTTCTTATCTGCATAACCATCTATATTCAACTCATAAATAATATTATCATGATAAGAATTTTGAATTAAAGAAACATTTTCTTCATATAAAACATCCATTAAAGTAGGTCTTTTAATATAATATCTATTCAATCTTCTTAGATCAAAGTTAATTTTATTAACTTCATTTGATTTAATATTGTTCTGAAATTATTCTTGAACAACATCTATCTGAGTGGGATTTATTAAATCCTCATCAGTATTACAAAGTTCTTCTTTCAGAACTTTGAGATTCTGAAGGGTTTCCATCAATAGTATTTAGGTTTGCTAATTATAGAAGTTATGTCTTCTTTTCCTACTATTGGTGCATATAATTTAAATTCACTTATTTTCGAAGGTGATTTTATGGGAACATAATTAGGTTTAACTTCTTTCATGTTTACTAAAAGAGTTTCAAACTGAACATTTGATTTAGTTTATTTATTAATATTTCTAGAGCAGATTCTATTCTAGTTAATTATTATCCTAAGATTTGAATATACACATTTGTATAGTTATTTTGTTTTACAATTTTTGTATTTCTTTGATTGTTTCTTCCTTATGGTCAATTATTTTAACCAAAATCACAACTTCGGCGACATCTAAAGTAGTTACACCAGATAATTTAAGAGTTTCTCCTGGTGGATACATAGATCTAACTTTTTTACCATTTTGAGTAGGCCATATTTTATATTGTTCTTCTAAAACATTGATTTTATTTAGTTCATTATTGACATAACTTTTAATAAACCATTCTGAGAAGAATTTTAATTTATTTGTTTTATTAAGATTTTTAAAATATTTTTCTTTATAATAATATCTTCAGTTTAGAGAATAAGCTTTCTCAAAACATTCTTTAAATTTAATATTTTCATTAAACTCCTCATTGAGGAATTTTTTTTATCTTACTTCCTGGTATAAGATCTATTAAAGATGAAATTCCTTATCAGATTGTGTTGGAGAATCCAGATTAGATTTCTCAAAAATTGAATCAACTATTGTATAATCAGAAATTTTTTCCTTGAACTTCTAATTCTTAATTTTTTCTGCTAATAGTTGATTTAGCATATTTGAGTTTCAATACTTGAATTCTAGAAGTAGAGATCCTAATAATTTGCTTATGATCGTGTAATATCCCCTATTTAATAATACTATATTATTATTTTAAAAATTATCTGATTCTACCTATTATCTTATTATTATTAATTAATTTGATTTATTATCATTATTAGTATTATTATTATTTATGACTTGAATACTCTTATTGCTTATATTTAGTTATTTTAAATTATTAATAATGGGTAGTATTATTATTTTCATTCCCAGCCCAATAAGCTCAGCCCATCATTCTTATCCTTCTATTTTCTTTTCCTCTTTATGCTAACCCCACATGAGCCTACTTTCTTATTTTCATCTTTTTTTTTTCTTTAAACCCAAAAACTAAGCCCGCAAGCCCACTCTCTATTTTTCTTATTTTTCATATTACTGATTTATTCTAACTAAAATCCAAATATTACCTATAACCCAATACATTGAAATTCTTACCCATTAACCTAAAATCCAATCATAATTCTAATTAAAATCCTATCTAATCAAATCTTTTTCATTAATCTTAACTAATCTTAATTTAAATCCTAACAAAAATCATATCTAAACTGAATCTCCTTGAGATTTTTAGCAATCTTCAATTCTTATTTGAGCTACTAAATTAAGCAATCTAAGCCTAACCAGAATTCATGTTCCTAAAATATCTAATAACCTATATAAAGACTCAATCTCCTTCTTTCTCTCCTACCTCAAGAGAAAACCATGGCCCAACTCTCCCCACCTTCCATCTTTCCTTTCTCCTAAAGCGAATCGAGAACGAAAAAGGGCTTCTAGGTACAGGGATTGAGGAGCAAACAAGTACAACTCAAGTAACTAGATCTAACTTGTGAATTTAATTTCAGTCTTTCTTTAAAAAATTTCAATTAAATTAAAACCATAAAAATAATTTGTTAATTTCAGCAATCTGCTACTCAACTTACCTGTATGGCAAAACTCACTGTAATATATTTAATGGTTTCTAAAATTTAACTAATAAAAATTTTGTATAATCATTATTTTAATACTCCACAAAACCTTGATTTGAGCAAATCAAAATCTAAGAAAGTAAACCTATTTTTCATAATTAATATGATATAAATAGTCTAATCAATATCATGTCTACACAACGGCCATCTATGAAATTTTTTTATAGATCAAAATCCAATCTAAAATTCAACTAAAATACATGTAAAGATATACCAACCTATAATTTTAATTTATATATTTTTTTTCAAAATTTTAAAAACAAAGGATTTAAAAAAATAAATTAAAAAAAACAAATAGTGGCCGCTGCTCTCGGCCAGGCCAAGAGCAGCCCGGCTTGGCCTAGCAGGGCCTGGCCGAGCGTAGGCCAAGCCTGGCCGGGCCTGGGCAGGCCCTGGCCCTGTGCTGCACACTCAAAAAAAAATAAATTTACTGGCCGGACCAGACCCGGCCTGGCCTGGCCCGGGTCTGGCCAGACTGGGCTGCACAGGGAGCCCAGAGGGAAACAAAGAAAAGAAAAGAAGAAAGAAAAGAAAGAAGAATGCAAAAAAAAAAGTTAAAATATCAAAAAAATGGAGAAAAATATAAATAATAGTCTACAGTAATTCTACTTTCTATGAGAAAAATTTTAGTCAAATAACATAGAATTAAATCAAATCAACCACTTTAAAACCATCTTTCTTAATGGTAAATTTAGACCCGTTAAGTATTTTAATGGTTTAAAGCTATTAAAATCCAACAAAAAAATTATAAATTGATTTAAATTAAACCTATTAAATTCATTAGACCTAGAGGATTAAATTTTCAACCCTCAACTCAATTAATCAAGATTAAAACTCCTTAAAACTCCCAAGTAAAATATCATTTTAAAAATTCTAACAATTTCTATTAAAATGAACCATGTTGATTTATCGGGATCCTAGGATTTCAGTGCTTTGGATTGTGATCTAGCTCAGGTGAGTGTTTTCTTTTCTTTATTTAATTTTATTTAATTTTATTTGTGAGTGTTTCTCTTCTTTATTTAATTTTATTTAATTCTATTGTAAGTGTTCTTTGTTTATTTATTGAGTATTTTGGTATTACTTCACGTGAGTACTTCTAACTTGTTCCAATAAATGTTATTTTATGTTTAAATAATATTCATGTAGAATTACTGTTCATGCACGTCAATTATTTATCATGTTCACATATTAAATGCATAATGAATAAACCCCAGAAGATTATATTGCTGATTCTGAATAAATATCATGTTACCACTTAAGTAACTTGACGATTATACATAATACCTACCTGATAAACATACTGTTCGTGTTACTGAAAGTTATTGAAAAAAATATTGTTAGACCGTAACACTCGGTATAGCTCTATTCATCGTATACACGGTTACTGTTACTATCCACTGTTATAATTACTGCTCACCGTGTATACGATTACTATTACTGTACTGTACTGTTACCGTCACCACATCGTCCCAGTATTCTAGGTAACATGGATATTGACTGACTTAACTGAATTAAATAATAATATAATAAATAACTTACACTTGGATTGGGGAAATTGATGGAGGAGACAGCGTCTGTATTTTGGTGGACTTAAGATTTAGGTTGCGCAGCCAAAAGAGATATTGACTGACTTAACTGAATTAAATAATAATATAATAAATAACTTGCACTGGGATTGGGAAAATTGATGGAGGAGACAATGTCTGTATTTTGGATGGACCTAGGATTTAGGTTGCGCAGCCAAAAGAGAGTTCTACTACAGGGTTCCCGTAGGGTGACTGGCACCCTGTCCTGTTCCTGTTTCTATTATACATGTTATACATGTACCTGACCTGTTATATATGTTCCTAACTACCTTGAGGTAGGGCCTGGTTTAGCACTATGAGTCTGGGCCGTGGTCCCGGGTATGCACGGGACCAACCTAAAACACAGACAATGTCTCTAACCGATCAATTTCAATAACTGAGGATCTCAATTGGGACATGTAGTAGGCGTAGTATGTGATGTGTCTATTACATGTGGCAACTGGTGTTCACTAACATAATTAATAATGATAAACTGTTAATATATTATGACTGACCGTGATCACCCAACTGTGCGTTATATATAACTATGATCGACATATGATGTATACATAACCAGATTGTATACCAGACCAGTGACAGATGCTAGGATACACATTTTGACATTAGTTGTTTCTTTTTATCATTAGATCAGTTATATATAAATCATAACTTTGTTCTTAATATTGATTATTGTGTTATCTTCTATTTCAGTTTATCATGTTGTTATTGTTTATGCTATTATTATGCACGAGCACCTTTTCTTTACACACACATATTCATTAGGTCGCTTCTGATGACCCTGGGTTCGCACGTCCAGGATTTTGGACACTTTCTTATATTGTTCATGTGTTCATGTGATTGTACGCTTTGCGAGGAGCCTTGAGTTCTCTCTTTTCTATTTCTGGTATTCTTACTTTCTTTTATTCTATCATTTCCTGGATTCTTGATATATTAGACTCATTGCTTATTTTACTCCTTTATTCATCTGTTATCTAGTGTGGACATTTATATATGTTATTGCAGTAATTTTAATTTATCATAGTAGATTTTATATCTTGTTAATGTTACTTTAGGCTTAGCATATGTGCGTGGGTATTTTTTCTCGCGTACATACGTCGCCGACTCTCGTCGCGACTCCGTTTTCACGTCTTTTGGGAAGCGGAGCATGACAGAATTTCTTAGTATCAGAGCCAGGTTCAACAGAAAAAGAGAACCTAGTTCTTACCTGTAACTTAAAATAAGTTATAATTACACTACAATATACATATGCTATCCATACGATGATATTGACTCCATTTGGAATTGATCGTTCTCTCTTTTGGAATCTATCTCTTGAATCTTTTGATATCCTTGATTCCAACTCTTTTTCTAGAATAATTTAGGTTCCATCCTAATTCCTGTCCTCTTTTCGATTCTATTTCCCTAATTTTGCCTCCTGATTTGGACCACTCCATGTTGAAGTCGGTAGCAGAGATCAGAGCGCGCAGCGAAATCGTGGTGGACGCATGATGCAGTGAGAAGCGGCATGAAAGTTTTATCTTCTCCCTTGATCTTGATTTGCTATCATCCTTACTTTATTGAAATTTTAAGGACGCAATTTTTTTTAAGTTAGGTAGAATGTAATATCCCCTATTTAATAATACCATATTATTATTTTTAAAAATTTATTTGATTCTACCTATTATCTTATTATTATTAATTAACTTGATTTATTATCATTATTAGTATTATTATTATTTATGACTTGTAGACTCTTATTCTTATATTTAGTTATTTTAAATTATTATTAATGGGCAGTATTATTATTTTCATTCTAAGCCCAATAAGCTTTGCCCATCATCCTTATCCTTCTATTTTCTTTTCCTCTTTATGTTAAGCCCACATGAGCCAAGCCTACTTCCTCATTTTCATCTTTTTCTATTTTTCTTTAAGCCCAAAAACTAAGCCCGCTAGCCCACTCTCTATTTTGTTATTCTTTATATTACTGATTTCTTTTAACTAAAGCCAAATATAACCTATAACCCAGTACCTTGAGATCCTTACCCATTAACCCAAAACCCAATTCTAATCCTAATCAAAATCCTATCTAATTAAATCTTTTCATTAATCTTAACTAATCCTAATTTAAATCCTAACAAAAATCATATCTAAACTGAATCTCCTTGAGATTTTTAGCAATCTTCAATTCTTATTTGAACTACTAAGTTAAGAAATCTAAACCTAACTAGAATTTAGGTTTCTAAAATATCTAATAACCTACATAAAGACTCAAACTCCTTCTTTCTCTTCTACCTCAAGAGAAACCATGCTTAACTCTTCCCCCTTCCATCTTTCCATTCTCCTCAAGCGAATCGTGCATGAAAAAAGGCTTCGAGGTATAGAGATTGAGGAGCAAACAAGTAAGAACAACTCAAGTAAGTAGTGTTGGCCCAGAAGACATCCACTCTAGTTTTGATGGTGATTAACTCATGTAGTTATAGTTTACTAATAATCTTGTGATATTTAGTTTCAGATACTTAACCGAGATATTAGTAGGTGATCAGCTTCAACAAAGGAGTTTTGAAGCTTTCACATGGTGATTCAAGAGCCCAAGCGTTAAGTTCATATCTAGCACTCGTTGGAGTCAAGCTCCAGGAATACGTTTTGGATCGAGTCGACTTGAAGACGGAGTTCGTCAAGAAGACCTCGGTACATAGTTTAGTTTATAGTTTAGATCTATTTGTTAAAAATTAGATAGTGTGGTATGCTCAAGTTCACATCACACACACTTGTTTAAGTTTCATGTTTATTGTTTTTCGGTTTTTGGTTTAACCGATCTTTGTTTTCATGAATAGATAGTATCAATAAAAGTTTACATAGTTTAATGTATATTAGATTTGTTTTATATACATCTATGCTTCAACAATTTAAACAAACTTAGTTTGATAGTCTATTTCATGAGTTTGGTGTTTTAGTATTTTAACAAAATGTATTTTCGGATTTAAAGTCAAAAACATTGATATATATCTATTTCATGTATATTGGATTATATTCATATACAACACTCTTAAATGTTGTTTCAATATCATGTTTTTGTACTTATACAAGTTTATAGAAAAAACCGTATTTCCTTTAGAAGTTTGGTTTCTAGAAAATACCGTTTTTGGTTTTCAGTAAAATTTTCAAGTCACAAAAATGGTTCAAATTGTTTGAAATATGTGTTGAATTTTTTCACACATGTTTATATATCAATGTATTATACTGAAACTATTTTTGTGAATTTTTAAAGATTTTATGAGATTTTATAGGATAATAAAAACCAAGTTTTCAAATCCTTTTTCAGCCCTGCCAGGCTCTGGCGGTCGACCAGACCGGTCGACCGACGTGCACAAGAACGTGCATGCAGGCCAGTCCTTTGGGCCGTCGATCGACTGAAGGCAACCCACTCTTGGGTTGTCCCGGTCGACCGGGCGGTCGACCGGCCAGAGAGCTGTTGCTCTCTGATTCTGGGCACGGTCGACCGGGTGGTCGACTGGCAGGCTCAACGGTCAAAAATTTGACCGTTGACCGGTCGACTAGCCGGTCGACCAGAAGGCCATTCTGGGCCTAGTCAGCTGCCAACGGGCAGAATTTTTATGAGGCCTATTTATACCCCATTCGAGAGATGTTTCTCTACAAGTTTTTAAGAGCAAATTTTCTCTCATTCTCATGTGTTTAAAAGCAAGTTTAAAAAGAGTTTTGGCTTTAAAGATTTCATCTTTATCTTGTTTTTAAGGGTTGGAAAATCATTGTAAAGAAAATTCTTTGGGAATTGGTTTGATCTTCATTTTCAATTATATCTAGAGTTTTTCCTTAGAGTTTTTCTTTGAGTTTTTGATTTCCAAACTCTTATTTTTTTCCACACTTGAGCTATCTTACTATCCTATCTATTAGGATCTTTATTTTGTGGGAAATTAGTTTGTGGTTGTGTAATCACCAAGTTGTAAACTTTCTTCATTGTGATATCCCTCTAGTGAGAGGTGATTGATTTGGTATCCCTCTATTGTGAGGTGATTGTGAAAGTTGTGATTGGCTCCCTCTAGTGAGAGGTAGAGATTGTGTTTGGCTCCCTCTAGTGTGAGGTGGAGTTGGTGTTGGAATCCCTCAAGTGTGAGGTGATTGTTTTGTATTGGCTAAGTGCCTACCCCTCTTGTGTGAGGTGGTGTTTGTAATGAAAGATCACCTAGAGGGGGGGTGAATAGGTGATTATGCTAATCTAATGAACTTAAAGCGGAATTTAAAAACTAATTGCAATACACTCAAGTGCAATCAACAAATGACGCCACACAACCAAGCCAAGCAATTATGAATGCACAATATGAATAGTTGCAAGGCATAAAGTAAAGAGAGATAGAGAGAGAGAGTCAATGGATCAAGCGCAAACAACAAGATGTGTTTCGAGGTTCGAGCACCCAGCTCTACATCCCCGCCTTCGACACACGAAGGATTTCTAATCCACTAGCAAGTCCATAAAGAACTCTCACAAGGAGTACCCAACTCCTCTCTTTACAACCACAACCTCCTCCTTGAGGCAAGCTCCAATCCAACAAAACAATCACCTCACAACCCGAGGGATTAGCACAAAGCAAACACAAGGATCACCTCACAACTTGAGGGATACAACTCAAATGCACAACTTCCTCAACATAATGAGGGCAAGGTACAAAGCAAAGATTGGGTTTTTAATTTAGTGGTCTAAACAACAACCACAAACAATCTCTTTCTCCCACACAAAGATCCTATAGAATAAGAAAGTAGATGTTGCTCAAGTGTGGAGAAAACCATTGGAATGGAAATCAAAATCACAAAGAAAATCCTTGGGAAAAACTGAAACCAAGATATAGAAGATGAATCAAACTCTTTTTCCCAAAAACTCTTTTCTTTGAATTTCCAAACCCTAGCAAAAACACCAAAAAGATTGTTCAATTTGAATCCAAAAACTTTTTTGATTGCTGTGAAAACACCAGAGAGTAGGGAAAAATTCGCACAAAAAATCTTAGAGAAAAACTCTTTCCAATGGGGTATTTATAGACCCCAGAAAAATGTAGCCGTTGGCAGCAGAAAATGCCAGAAATGCACTGCCGGTCGACCGTCCAACGGTCAAATTTTGCCCGTTGCCAGCTACCGGTCGACCGCCCCGGTCGACCCAAACAAACAGATAGCTCTGCTCTCTGACCCGGTCGACCCGGACGGTCGACCGTCCAGTGTCTGCCAAACGTGCACAGATCTGTGCACGTCGGTCGACCGACCCGGTCGACCGACTTCAGCCAAGTCGACTTGGTCAGAAGACTAGTCGACTGGTTGAAGCCTGGAACAGAAAACTGGGTTAGAAACATGTTTAAAAATTCTTTTATCTTTTCTAAAAATCACCAAAAATAGTTTTATCATTTTGCATTGATATATAAACATGTGGTAAAAAGTTTAGCTCAAATATCAATCAATATGAACTAGTTTTGTGTCTTATCATTTTATCAAAAACCAAAAACTGTATTTTCTAAAACTTGAATTTTGAATAGAAAATACGTTTTGTTCAAAACTCATCCAAATACAAAAACATGATATTTAAACACTTTGAAGCATGACGCATATGGATAGAAATCCAATATACATGAAACATATATATATCCATGTTTTTGTCATAAATTCCAAAAATATGTTTTGTCAAAAATGCCAAAACATAAAACACATGAATAAGTAAGTCAAAACTAAGTTTGTCTAGGAAATTAAGCATGCATGTATATAGAACAAATCTAATATATACTAAACCATGTAAACTTGTTTTGATCTATCTATTCATGAAAACCAAGATTGGTTAAACCTAAAACCGAAAAACCGAAAACCAATATTCAAAACATGAAACGTGTGTGTTGTGAACTTGAGCATTATCATACTATTCTAATCTTTACAATTTGGATCTAAACACAAAACTAAACTATGGTACCGAAGTCTTCTTGTACAGTGCAATCTCCAAGCCGACTCGATCCAAAACTCTTTGATCCACCAAGCAATTGCTATATATGATCTTTGACGCTCGGGCTCTTGAATCAATATGTGAAAGCTTCCAAATCATCTTGTTGAAGCTAATCACCTACTAATAACTTGATTAATGATCTGAAACTAAAATCACAAGATTATTAGTACACATAACTACATGAGTTAATCATCATCAAAACTAGAGTGGAAGACCTTTGGGCCAGCAATCTCCCCTTTTTGATGATGACAAAACTCATGGAGTTATATATGCATGGATTAAAATTAAGCTTCAAGG
Organism: Agave tequilana; assembly: GCA_038442645.1. NCBI lineage: Eukaryota > Viridiplantae > Streptophyta > Magnoliopsida > Asparagales > Asparagaceae > Agave > Agave tequilana. The sequence continues at coordinate 27,800 of JAVJIF010004021.1, forward strand.
AAGCTCCCCCTTAACTCATGCATAAACAAATAAACAATAAATAATATGCAATGAATATCAAACATGAAACATGAAACATGCATATCTATGCATAAACAATAAAAGGTTCTAGATACCAATGAAATGTTTAAAACAAACCATGCTCTAGATACCAATTACAAAACATCCAATTACAAAACATGCTTTAGATACCAATTAAAATTAAACTAAATTAAACTTAATATATGCAAAACAAAAACATGCATATATAAACCCAAAATACTTCTCCCCCTTTTTGTCAATCATCAACAAAGGGGTAAAAACTAAAACAAAACAAAATCTTCTCTCTTTTTAATACAAAGAATCAATCTTCAATAAGGGGTAAAAGCAAAACCAAATCAACAAATTTTTTCTCCCCTTTTTGTTTGAAACAACGAATCAATAATATTTTCCCCCTTTTTGTCTAAAACAAAAACAAAGTCAATTAGAGGTGACAATCAATTAAGGTACCAATTGAAATATGTCAAAGAATAGTATCTTGATACCAATTGAAAGGAAACAAACAAAAATTATTGATACCAGTTTTAAGCAAAAACACATGAAAAATCTTGATACCAATTGAAATTTAAACATAATAAATTTTGAATGTCTAAACCAAAAAAAATTTGATACCAATTGTAAATATTTTTCATTTTGAACATATGATACCAAATTTGAATTTTCAATCATAAAGTATGGGAGTACAAATACCAATTGAAAGACAAAATCAAATTTCTCCCCCCTTTATGAAATACCAACTAATATAATGTTCACTTTTATTTTAACAAGCCTATGCATTGTAAAAAAATGAAACAAACATATATATGTATGGAAAATAGATACCAATAGAAATTGATATTCTTTGAAATGAAGCATACATACATACAAACACATATGAGTATACAAGAAATGTCAAGATTGATACCAATTGAAAGAATTCAATGATACCAATTGAAATAACAATAAGATCAAATGTATATCTCATATTATCTACCACCCAATCATGGTTCAAGTTTTGAATGATTTTCATTTTAAAGCATACATGAACATGATCTCCTATCCAACCACCCATTGAAGGTAGGAGTTTTCAAAAATAGGTTTGAAAATGTAGTATGTTTGAAAATCTCTACCATAGTGAAGAATACGAACTAGTTATAGGAAAAACTTTTAAAACTAGTACGAAATCCTTCAAGCAAGGAATAAAATAAAATTATTTTTCATGAAACACATGTAAATCACATGATCACTAAACACTCAAAGTCCATAAAGCTCATATCAAATTCTCATGAAAATAAATCATGAGTAAACTAATAAAGTGAGTGTACAAGTATAATGTGACACATATCGACATGAAAATATTCAATTTGGCTCATATGAAATTCCTTGAAAACATGAAATTCATCTAAGATGTGAAATCACCAATTGAAATCATCTTAAAAACATGAAATTCATTATAAATGTGAAATCACTTAGCAAACATGAAATTCATCCAAACGACTTAAACTTCAAGGTATATGTATGTCATGTACAAACTAAAGTATACATACATATCCTAAACATAATGAGTCCACAAGGGTATATGCATGAAGGCACGTGGCTCAAGGATGTATATGTATATCTAATAGTTTGGACAAGATGGACATATACATGAAGTTAAAACAAAGTAAGTAAAATGATGAATACAAGTCAAATGCAAGAATCATCAAAACTAGACTATACTAGTACATCAAGTGAATACAAATGAGCGTTCAAGCACAAGCATATATAAAGGTCTATTTGTACCTCACTAGTTGTACAAGTATAAGTCCTAGTCTTAATGAAAACTTATCATTCAAGTAAGTAGTCAAAACATGAAGCATAAAACGGGAATCATAACCCAACATGATAAACATAATAATCAAAACATGAATTATTAAAACAAAAAGTCATAGTCAACCATATGATTAGCATGACTAAGACATGTGCATTAGATCTATGATTAACATGATAGCTAAAACATAAAGAGAACACAAAATATGGGTCCATATTGAACATCGGTGTCTCAACAACTAATCATGTAAAGCATAAGTCTAATAAGCATGGCAAATATCATACTAATCATGAAACAATGAGACATGATTCAACAAAACAAAAATCATAAACATCATAAACATCCTGTTGGCCCAAAGGCCTATCACCCTAGTTTTGATGATGATCAACTCATGAAGTTATGATTACTAATGATCTTGTGTTTAATTAGTGATAGATTCTTTATCAAGATCTTAGTAGGTGTGGAGCTTCAACAAAGGATAAAATGTCAAGTTGGAAGCTAGCACCGGTCGATTCACGAGCCTATGCATCAAGAACACATCTAGAGATGAGCTCGGTGGATTGCATTTGGACCAAGTCAAGAAGATGAGAAGCCTTCAAGGGAAGACTTCAAGAAGTTGAAGACTTGTGTCTAGGTATAAGATTTTTATTTGTTTTAGATAAAAATGTAAAGGATAGAATAGATTGGTGGATTGCTCAAGTCATATCACACACACACTCTTGATAGAATTGTTTTCATGATAAAAATTTTATTTCATAAAAGATTTTCTTGTTAAGAAAAGATTTTCATTGTGACAAGATTCTATTTGGTTCTTGGTATTTCAAGTTTACATATCTTATATCCAAAACCAAGTTAGTGCTTTATGTCAAAAACTAGATATTTCATCTTGATTGTGTAGTGGATCATATCCATACACACTATGCTTTAAAGTATATCTTGTTTTTGTATTTGATGAAAATTTGGAAAAACATGTTGTTTTAGAAAAACAGTTTTTATTATGAGCCAATATTTCCAAGTTACAATAAATAGTCAAATCTTTAATAACATGCCTTGATTTTGTGCAAGCATGTTTCTATATCATAAAACTATTTTTGTAGAATTTCTAAGTATTTATGGGATTTTTTATTAAGCCAAAAAGACCAATCTTTAATCCCAAAATTTTCAGGTTCTGGCAGTTCTGATTTTTCAGAACTGACAGTGGCCGGTCGACCGGGTCGGTCGACCGGACGTGCACAGACGTGCACGCCTGTGTGCACTGGAGAACGGTCGACCGGACCGGTCGACCGCTTCAGAGAGCTTAGCTCTCAGGAAATCTCGGTCGACCGGGCCGGTCGACCGACAGAGAGTTTACTCTCTTCTCCAGTTGCTCGGTCGACCGGGTCGGTCGACCGGAGGCTGCAACGGTCGGATTTTGACTGTTGGCGGTCGACCGGCCTGGTCGACCGGCAGTACTGACAGACTCCAACGGCTAGTTTTCTAGCAGCCTATAAATTGGGGTTTTTGTCATTATTTTCACACAAGATTTTTGGAGACCTTAGAGCCTGTTTTCTCATATTCATTCCAGAGGTTTTTCTCCACAAAAATAGTGAGCTAATACTTCCAATCAAAAGGGAAGATTTCATAAGAGTGTAAAAGTGATTTCTTGAGTTTTTCACCAAAGATTCTTTCCTTGCTTTCTCACACAAACACTTGAGCATCCATTGAGCTATTCATCCTATAGGTGTTGTAGTGAGAGTTTTTGTAGGTGATCAAGTGTTTAGATCACCAAGATTTCATCTTGTTCTTTGAGGAGACGGGCAAGTGTGCTCGTTGTGGTGTGGAGTTCGGGTGTGAACTCTTGTAGTGCGAGGTGCGGCCTCGGCGAGTCGGTGGACTTGCGTGTGTAAGGGACTTGGGAGTCTGAGGGATTGTAGGTGTTGCGGCACCAAGGAGAGATCCGGTTGGATCGTGCATAGTGGAAATCCTTCGTGTGTCGAAGGCGGGGATGTAGAGCAAGTGTGCTCGAACCTCGAAACAAACCCTTTGTGTTTTCGATTGCTCACTCTATCTCTCTTACTCTTTTTGTCTCACTTATATCTTGCATTACTTTATAGTCTTTATCTCTTATATGCATGATATACCTTTGTGCTCATAATTGTTATATAATTGCTTGGGATTGATTGTCTAACACTTGTATTCAACCAAGAGAGCCAACGCGGCACCTCAACCCATTCAAGGGGAATCTAGAGGAGTTTGTCCAGAGCCTCGCAAGGGGAATTCGGCAACACTCTTGTGTTATACATAAGTGTTCAATTAAAAGAAGTTTAATTTGGTCAACTTAGTTTTAATTCCGCATTATTTGTTCATAAGTGACCATTAGATTAGCCATCACCTATTCACCCTCCTCTAGGTGATCTTACAATTGGTATCAGAGCTAGTGCTCTTGATATTGGGTCTAACAACCTAAGAGTTAAAGATCCTACTTTTAGGCTAATCACAATATTTTGTACACACACCATGGACTTCATGTCTCCACCCACCTTTGACATCCTTAACATCCAAATTTGGAAGGTTAAGATGTCATTGTACCTCAAAGCCTTAGGATTTCATGTCTATCTTGCCACTACTAATAATGCTTATTCTTTAGATGGTAAGAACATTGAGGCTAATGCAAAAGCCCTTCATGCTATCAAGTCAACCCTAAATGATGATTATTTATCTAGGGTTTCTAATGTTGAATCGGCTTTTGTAGTATGGAACATCATCACCTCCCTCGGCGAAAAAGATCTATACTATGCGGGGAGCGATTCGGACGTTGGAAGCGACATCTCCAACGTATGCTATATGGTCCAAGGGGATAACCCCCTTGAGGTAAACTCCGGATCCGAGGATGAGGATGTTAATATGTCATATGATGAGCTTAATACATTTTGCCAATTATTGCTTGAGAAATATGACATGATTAAAAGAATAATAAAAATTTGAAAAAGGAAATTGCTTGCATGCATAAGGAACATGACTCATATAGAAATAACATTGCATGCTTAGAAAAGATAATGAAAGTTGGAAAAAGAAATTTGATTGCATGCATGTAGAAAATGATTCTTTAGAAATAAACTTGCATGTTTAGAAAAAGAAAATGAGGATTTGAAAAATGAGAATGTTTCCTTGATTGCTAAATTGAATGATTTATGTGAAGGGAACACTATTTTGAAAAATAAGATTGATTTGGTGGAAAAACAAAAGGAAGATGTTTTTCAAGAAAATATTACTTTGAAAAGAAATTTGTTGAAAAAGAAAAAGATTTTGTTTCACAAAAGAAAAGGAAAAATGATCATATATCTCATCATGCTTTACATGCCACCACAAATGAGATAAATGTTTTGAAAAATAAAATGGATAATTTGAGTTCAACTTTGAACTCTTGTGCATTTAATCATACTAAGTTGGAGTCAATGTTTTCAAAGAAACAAACTCCTCATGTTCATGCACATCACTCTCATCATCATGCTTATGTTGCACAACATGATCACACTCCTACACATAAGCATACTAAGGTGTACGTATGTACACATTGTGGCCGCAAAGGCCATTTAGCAAAATTTTGTTTTAATAAGAAACCTCATTTATATTTTGCTAAGTATAAAAGATTTTGGGATCCTTACAATAAAGCTAACCCAAAGGACCCAAGAAAATATGGGTACCAAAACCCCCACCCTTTGATTTTGATGTAGGTGAGGGCTCTCACAAAACGTGAGAGGATTGGTGCCTTGATAGCAAATGCAATGGACATGATGGACAAACTTTGGATGCATTGCTATCAAGGAGATTTTGGTGGGAAAGACCACCATGCTATGGAGCTTTGGAGTTGGTAACAATTTCTAAACTCCTACTTTTTATGTACATGCTTTTACTTATGTCATATTCATAAGCATGTTCATGATTTTATTTGATTTGTGCTTCATATGGTATTTACATGCTTAGATGTAGAATGTATTAAACTTGCTTTTATACATATATAAATAGTGAACTACAATTGACTCATATATTTTGAACTTCATGCTCACTTGTATCCACTATATGCATATGTGTAGACTAGTTTTGATGATTCTCCGTTATACATGTTTTACCTATTTTATGTTCCACTTCATGTATATGCATGTTTAACTCAAATCTAATAAATATACATGTATACCTGTGAGTCTCTTGCTTCCATGCAAACATCTTTAATAGACTCTTTTATATTTGTGATATGTATGCATATTGTTAGAATTGGATAAATCATACATATACCATGAAGATTAGTATTTTAAATAAATAATAATAAAAAAAATGATTTTTCATGTTTTTGATTTGTACAAAAATGTGATTTGTGATCTTACAATTGTGATCAAAATTTGTGTATGGTTATTTTACAATTGGTACTTTGAAAATTTGTTAATTGATATCTTAAAATATGACCTTTTCTAAGATATCTCAAAATTTGTGTATTGAGCAAAATTCAAAATTTTATTTTGATAAAGAAAAACTTAAAATTTTTTTTTTTGGTTTGTATTGCCTATATGCAAGGAGAGCTTAACATCTCTTCTACATGTAGATTCATGTTGAGTGTATTGTGTAATGAGGAGCTTAACATCTCTTCTTTATGTGGTACACGTGTGTAGGGGGAGCTTCACATCTCCTCTTATGCATTACATAATATGTGTTATGTGAATTGGGGCTTATCATCCCTTCTTCATGTAATGCATATGTGTAGGGAAGTTAACTTAGCGTCTTCCTCTTCATGAATGTATATCGCATATAAATCTTATTGATTGATTTGATTTTACCCTCCTTGATTTCCTTATTTTTGACAAAAAGGGGGAGAAAAATTTGTTTTGATTTGCTTTTACTTTGAACCCTTTGTTGATGATTGACAAAAAGGGGAGAAGTATTTGTGATGTATTTGTGCTATATGCATGATTTCCTTACTTAAGGGGGAGAAGTATTTGTCTTCCTTACTTAAGGTTGTATAAGATTTGTATTTATGTATATATATGTTGTCTTGCAATTAGGAGCAAAAGATTTGACTTAAGATTTGATTTTTGTTATGATTGCATCTCCTACATTGCATACATGTCATGTGCTTCTATTGCCATATCTATTATTTATTTGGTATGCATGAGTTAAGGGGGAGCTTCTTTGAAGCTTTACTTTAATCCATGCATATATAACTTCATGAGTTTTGTCATCATCAAAAAGGGGGAGATTGTTGCCCAAAGGCCTATCACCCTAGTTTTGATGATGATCAACTCATGAAGTTATGATTACTAATGATCTTGTGTTTAATTAGTGACAGATTCTTTATCAAGATCTTAGTAGGTGTGGAGCTTCAACAAAGGATAAAATGTCAAGTTGGAAGCTAGCACCGGTCGATTCACGAGCCTATGCATCAAGAACACATCTAGAGATGAGCTCGGTGGATTGCATTTGGACCAAGTCAAGAAGATGAGAAGCCTTCAAGGGAAGACTTCAAGAAGTTGAAGACTTGTGTCTAGGTATAAGATTTTTATTTGTTTTAGATAAAAATGTAAAGGATAGAATAGATTGGTGGATTGCTCAAGTCATATCACACACACACTCTTGATAGAATTGTTTTCATGATAAAAATTTCATTTCATAAAAGATTTTCTTGTTAAGAAAAGATTTTCATTGTGACAAGATTCTATTTGGTTCTTGGTATTTCAAGTTTACATATCTTATATCCAAAACCAAGTTTAGTGCTTTATGTCAAAAACTAGATATTTCATCTTGATTGTGTAGTGGATCATATCCATACACACTATGCTTTAAAGTATATCTTGTTTTTGTATTTGATGAAAATTTGGAAAAAACATGTTATTTTAGAAAAACAGTTTTTATTATGAGCCAATATTTCCAAGTTACAATAAATAGTCAAATCTTTAATAACATGCCTTGATTTTGTGCAAGCATGTTTCTATATCATAAAACTATTTTTTGTAGAATTTCTAAGTATTTATGGGATTTTTTATTAAGCCAAAAAGACCAATCTTTAATCCCAAAATTTTCAGGTTCTGGCAGTTCTGATTTTTCAGAACTGACAGTGGCCGGTCGACCGGGTCGGTCGACCGGACGTGCACAGACGTGCACGCCTGTGTGCACTGGAGAACGGTCGACCGGACCGGTCGACCGCTTCAGAGAGCTTAGCTCTCAGGAAATCTCGGTCGACCGGGCCGGTCGACCGACAGAGAGTTTACTCTCTTCTCCAGTTGCTCGGTCGACCGGGTCGGTCGACCGGAGGCTGCAACGGTCGGATTTTGACTGTTGGCGGTCGACCGGCCCGGTCGACCGGCAGTACTGACAGACTCCAACGGCTAGTTTTCTGGCAGCCTATAAATTGGGGTTTTGTCATTGTTTTCACACAAGATTTTTGGAGACCTTAGAGCCTGTTTTCTCATATTCATTCCAGAGGTTTTTCTCCACAAAAATAGTGAGCTAATACTTCCAATCAAAAGGGAAGATTTCATAAGAGTGTAAAAGTGATTTCTTGAGTTTTTCACCAAAGATTCTTTCCTTGCTTTCTCACACAAACACTTGAGCATCCATTGAGCTATTCATCCTATAGGTGTTGTAGTGAGAGTTTTTGTAGGTGATCAAGTGTTTAGATCACCAAGATTTCATCTTGTTCTTTGAGGAGACGGGCAAGTGTGCTCGTTGTGGTGTGGAGTTCGGGTGTGAACTCTTGTAGTGCGAGGTGCGGCCTCGGCGAGTCGGTGGACTTGCGTGTGTAAGGGACTTGGGAGTCCGAGGGATTGTAGGTGTTGCGGCACCAAGGAGAGATCCGGTTGGATCGTGCATAGTGGAAATCCTTCGTGTGTCGAAGGCGGGGATGTAGAGCAAGTGTGCTCGAACCTCGAAACAAACCCTTTGTGTTTGCGATTGCTCACTCTATCTCTCTTACTCTTTTTGTCTCACTTATATCTTGCATTACTTTATAGTCTTTATCTCTTATATGCATGATATACCTTTGTGCTCATAATTGTTATATAATTGCTTGGGATTGATTGTCTAACACTTGTATTCAACCAAGAGAGCCAACGCGGCACCTCAACCCATTCAAGGGGAATCTAGAGGAGTTGTCCAGAGCCTCGCAAGGGGAATTCGGCAACACTCTTGTGTTATACATAAGTGTTCAATTAAAAGAAGTTTAATTTGGTCAACTTAGTTTTAATTCCGCATTATTTGTTCATAAGTGACCATTAGATTAGCCATCACCTATTCACCCCCCCCTCTAGGTGATCTTACACATCCAAATGATCATATGTAAATGCATGTGCATTAGATCTAGGGCATACATGTTAGTTTAAACAAGGTGAGAACACTAAATATAGATCCATATAAAACATGGGTGCTCAAGTAACTAAACATGTATAACACTAGTCTAATCAACATGACATAATCATAATGAACAATAAACCATGGCATGCTATAAATAGATGAACATGAAAAGCATGCAAATAAAAATGGGAGTTAGAGAATGATGCCAAAACCGATGAATGTGCATCTCTAGTTCTCCAAACCACGGTGGTCCTCCCACCAATTCCCCTTGAGAGTGAAGCATCCAAATGGTTCTCTTTTAAGCTTAGAACGCATCCACCTCAAGGAACCAATACTCTCACGTGATGCGAGAGCTCCCACCTACATTAAAAAGTATAGAGGTGGTCTTTGGTACCCATTTCCTTTTGGGTCCACGGGGTTTAGTATCTTTTCTAACCCAAACAAGATTAGTTGCTAAATTTTCATGATAAACACGATCATAACAAAATCTAGAAAGGTGGCCTTTTCGACCACAATGTGTACATGTGTACACATGAGCATGCATGTTATGGTTGTGTCCGTGAAAAGCATGTGTATGCCGTGTAGAGTGTGCATGCAAAGTGTTGGCCCAAAGGCTTTCCACCCTAGTTTTGATGATGATTAACTCATATAGTTATATTTACTAATAATCTTGTGTTGTTTAAGTTTCAGATCATTAACCAAGATATTAGTTGGTGATTAGCTTCAACAAGGAGTTTAGAAGCTTTTCATAGTGATTCCAGGGCCAAAGCATCAAGATCACACATTGCCTAGCCCATGGATGGAGTTTTGGAGCAAGTCAACTTGAAGAAGAAGAACATCAAGAAGACTTAGGTATCCATAGTTTAGTTAGTGTGTTTTAGATCCATTTGTAAAGCTTAGTATAGTTGATATGCTCAAGTGCACAAACACACACGTTTTCATGTTTTGGATTTGGTTTTCATGAATAGTAGATCAAAACAAGTTTACTTTATTTCTATGTATATTAGATATGTTCTAAATATACATACATGCTTTAGACTTGCTAGACAAACTTATTTTGACTATCCTATTCATGTATTGAAAAATCAAGTTTGATAAAAATACAAGTGTTGTTTTTGATAAAATTTGCAAGACTCAAAATGAATTGATATGATTGATATATGTCTTGAAATTTTTATCACAAGTTTGTGTTTTAATATAAAATGTTAAAACAAGTTTTGTGGATTTTTAGAAGACCTAAAATATTTTTCAAAATATTTTTAAACTATTTTTCTGACCCAGATTTCTGTTCCTGGCTTCAACCAGTCGACTAAGTCAACTGACCAAGTCGACTAGGCTGAAGTCGGTCGACCGGGTCGGTCGACCGACGTGCACAAATCTGTGCACTTTGGCAGCTTTGGGACGGTCGACCCGGACGGTCGACCGGGACTGAGAGCAGTGCTCTCTGTTTGTTTGGGTCGACAGGGACGGTCGACCGTGGTTGCCCAACGGTCACATTTCTGACCGTTGGCGGTCGACCGGGCCGGTCGACCGTCAGCCTGTCAGGATGCCACATTAGCCTAACGGCTAGTTTCTAGTTTGGCCTATATAAACCCCATCTCTTTGGGTTTTTGAAAAAGGTTTTTAGAAGAGAAAAATTCCCAGTTTTCCTGAGTTTAAAACTAGTTTTAAAAAGAGTTTTTGGGCTTTAAACTTCTCATCTTTATTGTTTTGGGTTTTTGAAAAATCAAAGAAAACTAGGTTTTGGGATTTTTGATTTGATCTTTCATTTTCTATCTTTTACAAGAGACTTCCCAATTAGTTTTTCTTTGTTGCTTGTTTCCAAAAACACCTTGTTTCCACACTTGAGCTATCATACTATCCTAATCTATTAGGATCCTTGTTTTGTGGAAAAGAGAAAAGAAAGAGAGTTTGAGTTTGTGGTCTTTGGAACCACTTGTTGTAAACACCCTTATTCTTGTTGTATCCCTCTTCGGTAGAGGTGATCGGGTGATTGGTTTGCTCCCTCTAGTGAGAGGTGGAGTTTGGTTTGTAACCCTCTTCGGTAGAGGTGTTGGTTGTTGGTTGTATCGGCTACGGGCCTACCCCTCGGTTGTGAGGTGGTTGTTTGAGAGAGGAGTTTGGTACTCCTAGAGTTGTAACAAATCCTCTTCGGTAGAGGTTCCCTCGGTGGGAGATAGTGGATTGGAAATCCTACACGGTGGTGTAGGCCGGGATGTAGAGCAAGGTGCTCGAACCTTGAAACATATCCTTGTGTTTGCGTTTGATCCAATATCTCTCAACTCTCTCTCTTTAATTTGTGCAAAGCATCATTCATAACATCATATCATATTTGCTTGTGTTGAGCATAATTCATATTGCCATATCATATCTATTTGCTTGTGTTGCCTTGCATCTTTTATATTGTTCATCCTTATATGCTTGGCTTGCTTGTGTGTGTGCCTAACTTATACTTAACCAATAAGAGCTTCACATAGCACCTCAACCCATTCAAGGGGAATCAAGAGGAGTTAGTCCAGAGCCCTTCACGGGGAATTCGGCTACACTTATTGTGTTGTATTAAGTTTATGCAAGATTTGCATTAGCTTCCGCATTTAGCGCATTTAGTTCTTAGATTAGCACTTACACCTATTCACCCCCACTCTAGGTGTTTTTCAATTGGTATCAGAGCTAGTGCTCCTGATATTAGGCTTAACATCCTAGGAGTGAGATCCATTTGCTTGCTAATCTATTGTTTGCATTTGCTTGTTTGCACACATATAGTTTACCATGGCTTTCATGACCCCACCTATGTTTGACCCTTCCAACATTCATGTTTGGAAGATTATGATGACCGTTTATTTACAAACCCTAGGACATAAGGTTTATCTTGCCATTACCAAGGAATCTTATCTTAGAGATCGCAATCATATAGGGGCCAATGCACAAGCCCTTGAGGCAATTAGAAGCACATTGCCTAAAGATTATCTTTTGTGTGTTTCTAACTTTGATTCCGCTTTTGTAGTGTGGAACAAGTTGACAACAACCACCACCTCCGAGCTTCTATTGCCAAATCAACCGGAGGAATCTAGTGGAGAATCCGACTCACAATGCTTGATGGTCCAAGGGAATGACTCCCTTGAGGTACATTCAGAACCCCACTTAGATTGTGATGATAGTGCTAGTTCTTCATGTAATGAGAATATTGATCCCCATGCTTTGAATGAAGAACTATCAATTGTTTGTGAAAAGTTAATAGAAAAATATAAGATTTTGAAAAAGAAAAGTCTAGAAATTGAAAAAGAAAATAAAAGTTTGCATTCTAGACTTGATTGTGTCTTGCAAGAGAAGGTTGAGGTCTATAATGAAAGGGACTCATTAAGATCTCAATTAGATCTTGCACTTAAAGAAAATGAGTTTTTAAAATCTAAAAATGATTGCCATGATATTTGAAGAAAAATGAAAATTTGTCTTCAAAAATTGATTTTGTTTTAAAAGAGAATGTTGCTTTGAAAAACAAAATTATTTCTAATTCAAATGATTTAAATGTTTGTTTAGATAAAAATAGTGTTTTGCAAAATAAGATTGATGCACATGTTTGCCATGCTAGGTTAGTATCACACACACCTCCTATTGCATGTGCCACTTCTTCTTTAATTGATAATGATATATCCATGCTTAAGAAGAAAGTTGATTGTTTGGGCTCCACTTTGAGCCAATGTGTTGTTGGGCATACACGTTTGGAAACTTTGTTTCGAAAGAAAACAAGTTCCATCTATTCATGCACACCCTCCACGGCATACACATGCTCCTTACAGACACCATCACACCATGTATGCTCATGTGTACACTTGTACACATTGTGGACGTAAGGGCCACCTTGCTAAATTTTGCTATGATAGATTACATGTTTCAAATTTAGCAAAGAATTTTGTTTGGGTTAGAGAAGGTACTGTTGGCCCAAAGGCCTTCCACTCTAGTTTTGATGATGATTAACTCATGTAGTTATGTGTACTAATAATCTTGTGATTTTAGTTTCAGATCTTTAATCAAGTTATTAGTAGGTGATTAGCTTCTACAAGATGATTTGGAAGCTACCCACATGTTGATTCAAGAGCCCAAGCGTCAAAGATCATATATAGCACTTGCTCGGTGGATCAAAGAGTTTTGGATCGAGTCGGCTTGGAGGTTGCGCTCTACAAGAAGACTTAGGTATCCTAGTTTAGTTTTGTGTTTAGATCCAAATTGTTAAGATTAGAATAGTATGATATGCTCAAGTTCACAACACACACGTTTCATATATTGGTTTTCGGTTTTTCGGTTTTTGGTTTAACCGATCTTGGTTTGCATGAATAGATATTATATCAAAACAAGTTTACATGGTTTAATGTATATTAGATTGTTCTATATACATGCATGCTTCAACTCTTAGACAAACTTACTTTGATATACCTATTTCATGAGTTTTAGGTTTTGTGTTTTAACAATACTTAATTTTGGAATTAAGGACAAAAACTATGATATATATGTTTCATGTATATTGAATTTCTATCCATATGCATCATGCTTCAAGTTGTTTAAATATCATGTTTTTGTATTTGGATGAGCTTTAGACAAAATGTATTTTCTATTCAAGATCCAAGTTTTAGAAAATACAGTTTTTGATTTTTGGCAAAATTTCTTTAACACAAAAATAGTCCTTATTGATTGATATTTGAGCTAAACTTTTTACCACATGTTTATATATCAATACAAAATGATAAAACTATTTTTGTGGATTTTTAGAGATTTAATGAGAATTTTTAGGATTAAAAATTCCAGGTTTTGCTGCCAGAACAGTGTCTGCCAGGCTAGGTCGGTCGACCGGAACGGTCGACCGCACCATGTAGCCGGTCGACCGTATGGGTCGACCGATGTGCACAGAAACGTGCACGCTGGCAACACTTGTAGCCGGTCGACCGTGCCGGTCGACCGACTGAGAGCAGTTGCTCTCTGTTTGTTTGGGTCGACCGGGGCGGTCGACCGTTAGCTGGCAACGATCAAAATTTGACCGTTGCGCGGTCGACCGGCCGGTCGACCGGCAGGGCAATTCTGGCTAAATTTCTGTCAACGGCTATTTTCTGATAATTGCCTATAAATACCCCATTTGAGAGAGGTTTTCTCTAAGATTTTTTTGTGCGAATTTTTGCTGATTCTCTGGTGTTTTCAAAGCAATCAAAAGAAGTTTATGAGCTTGAATTGAACAATCCATTTGGTGTTTTCATTAGGGTTTGGAAAATCAAAGAAAGGGTTTTTGGGAAAGAATTTGATTGAACTATTCTATCTTGATTTCTTGATTTTTCCCAAGGATTTTCTTTGTGATTTCTGATTTTCATTCCTTTAGTTTTCTCCACACTTGAGCAAAAATCTACTATCTATATCTATAGGTTATTGTGTGGAAGAAGAAGTTGTTTGTGGTTATTGTTGTGACCACCAAGTTGTAACCCAATCTTTTCTTAGCTTTGTGCTTTGGGTTGTATCCCTCTAGTTGAGAGGTGATCCTTGTATTGGTTGGTGATTGGGAGTTTGTTGTATTGGTTTGAAAATTTGCCTCAAGGAGGAGGTTGTGATTGTTGGAGTTTGCCTCAAGGAGGAGGTTGTGTTGGTTGGCTTGGATTTGTGCCTCAGGGAGGAGGTTGTAAAGAGAGGAGTTGGGTACTCCTTGTAAAGGGTCCTAGGTGGACGAGCTAGTGGAAATCCTTCGTGTGTCAAAGGCGGGGATGTAGAGCTGGGTGCTCGAACCTCGATAACATATCTTTGTGTTTGCGCTTGATCCATTGGCTCTCTCTCTACTCTCTCTTTACTTTGTGTCTTGCATTTATTTACATTGCTCATTCATATTTGCTTGGTTTGGTTGTGTGCATCACTTGTTGATAGCACTTGAGTGTAATTTGCATTAAGTTTTTAAATTCCGCATTTAGTTCATAAATTAGCATTGTCACCTATTCACCCCCCCTCTAGGTGACTTTTCAATTGGTATCAGAGCTAGTGCTCCTGATATTTAGGTTTAACCACCTAGGAGTGATCTTGGTTTGCTAATCTTCATTTGCATTTTCATTTGCACTCATGGCTAGCCCTCCTATGTTTGACCATTTTAGATTTGACTCTTGGAAGGTTGACATGATTAGACATCTAAAAGGACTAGGACATTTAGTTTATCAAGCCATCACTATAGAATCCCTCCCTAATAGTAGCAAGCATAAGAAGGCCAATGCATTAGCCCTTAGGACACTTCTAGCATCTCTAAATGAACATCTTTTACCTATTTTTGATCGCTATGATTCGGCTTTTGCAGTTTGGAGCATCTTAACGTCTCCCGAGCTTCCAAGGATCATCAACAATTTGAGGAGATCCAAGAGAGACATGTCCAAAGATAAATGCTTCATGGTCCAAGGGAAAGACTCCCTTGAGGTACACTCGGATTCCCCTCTTGATGATAGCTCTAATTCTTATTGCCATGGTTGTTTTGAGGTTCAAACTTTAAATATGGAACTTACTCAAAAGCTTGAAAAATTCTTAGAAAAACACAAACTTTTGAAAGAGAATAATCTTGTTTTGAAAAATGAATTAAAGGATTTATGTTCTAATTTTGAAGTGATTTTGCAAGAAAAAGAAGAGATCACTAGTGAACGTGACTCACTACAATCTCAACTTGAACTTGCACTTAAAGAGATTGAAGATTTGAAAAACAAAATGGTTTTGATGATGTTGTAGAACACAATGAGGTTTGTCTTCTAGATTGGATCTTGTTTTCAAAGAAAATCTTACTTTAAAAAATAAAATTGATTCAATTACAAAAGAATTGGATTTGGTTTTGATTAAAAATAAATCTTTACAAAATGAGATTGATATTCATGTTTGTCATGCTAGTGTAGCTTCTACTTCTTGCACTCCTATAGCATGTTCCACTTTGTCTTCTAGCATAGAAAATGATATGAACAATTTGAAGAAAAGTGTTGATTGCTTGGGCTCCACTTTGAGCCATTGTGCCATGAATCACTCTCGTTTGGAATCCTTGGTTCGCAAGAAACAAGTTCCAACCTTGCATGCACACCCATCTATGCATACACATGCTTCTCATGATCACCATCATCATATGTATGCTCACGTGTACACATGTACATATTGTGGTCGAAAAGGCCATCTTGCTAGATTTTGTTATGATCTTTTACATGTTGAAAATTTAGCAAATAATCTTGTTTGGGTTAGAAAGGATACTAACCCCCGTGGACCCACAAGAAAATGGGTACCAAGATCCACCTCTTTGATGTTTGATGTAGGTGGAGGCTCTCGCATAACGTGAGAGTGTTGGTGCCTTGAGGTGGATGCATTCTAAGCTAAAAGGAGAACCATTTGGATGCTTCACTCTCAAGGAGATTTGGTGGGAGGACCACCGTGGTTTGGAGAACTAGAGATGCACCTTCATCGGTTTTGGTATCATTCTCTAACTCCCATTTTTATTTGCAAGCTTTTACATGTTCATCTATTCATAGCATGTTTTGTTTCATTGTTCATTATGCTTATGCTATGTTAGTTAGATTAGTGTTATACATGTTTAGTTACTTGAGCACCCATGTTTCATATGGATCTATATTTAGTGTTCTCACCTTGTTTAGAACTAACATGTATGCCCTAGATCTAATGCACATACATTTGCATTATGACCATTTGGATGTTTATGATTATATGATGATTTGTTTTGATGACTCATGTTTTAGTATGATATATGCCATGTTTGTTAGACCCTTGACATGCATGTTTAGCTTATGAGATCACCCATGTTTAGTATGGACCCATATTTTGTGTTCTCTTTATGTTTAGCTATCATGATTGATCATAGTTCTAATGCACATGTCTTTGTCATGCTAATCATATGGTTGACTATGATTTTTTTTGTTTTAATAATTCATGTTTTTGATTATCATGATCATGTTGATTGTTGACCCGTTTTATGCTTCATGTTTTGACTACTTGCTTGAATGATAGTTTTTATTAAGACTAGGATTTATACTTGTACAACTAGTGAGCTACAAATAGACCTTTATATATGTTTGTGCTTAAACGCTCATTTGTATTCACTTGATGTACTAGTATAGTCTAGTTTTGATGATTCTTGCATTTGACTTGTATTCATCATTTTACATATTTTGTTTAACTTCATGTATATGTCTAACTTGTCCAAACTATTGAGTATACATGTACATCCTTGAGCCACGTGCCTTCATGAACATACTTTTGTGGACTCATTGTGTTTAGGATATGTATGTATACTTTAGTTTGTACATGACATACATATGCCTTGAAGTTTAAATCATGTTTTGATGATTTTCATGTTTTTAGGTGATTTCACATTTATGATGAATATCATGTTTTTAAGATGATTTCAATAGGTGATTTCACATCTTAGATAAGTTTCATGTTTTTACTATTGAGCTTGATTGTCCATTTTCATGTTGATATGTTTCTCACAACACTTGTACACTCACCTTATTTAATGTTTTCTCATGACTTAGTTTTCATGAGTACAAATTGTGCTATATGGATTTTGAGTGTTTTAGTGCCATGTGGTTTACATGCGTCTTCATGAAAAATATTTTTATTCCTTATTTGAAGGATCTCGTACTAGTTGATTCATATAACTAGTTGTGATATTCTTCCTTGGTAGTTGTTTTCAAACATACTATATTTACAAATCTATTTTTGAAAACCCCTATCATCAAAGGGTGGTTGGATGGGAGATCATGCTCATGTATGCTTTATAGTGAAAATCATAGTAAACTTGAACATGAAATGGGTGGTAGGAATATGAGATATACACTTGATTTTATTGTTGTTTCAATTGGTATCATTGAATTCTTTCAATTGGTATCAATCTTGACATTTCTTGTATACTCATATATTTGTGTGTATGTATGATTTCATTTCAAAGTATATCAATTCCTATTGGTATCTACTTATCATACATATATATGTTTTAGTTGTGCTTACTATATCCCTATATCTTTAAGCACAAATCTTGTTTATGATGATAAGCTTGAGCTTCAACCTTGTTTCAATTGATTTAGTTTTCAATTGGTATCCTTATTCGAGCCTTATCATAGTTTTTATTGGTATTTCATAAAGGGGGAGAAAATCTCGTAATTTCATCTTTTAAATTGGTATTTAGTTTTCCACTCCCTTACTTTATGATAGAGAATAATAATTTCAATTGGCAATAGTTTCAATTGTTATCAAAATCATATGTGTTTATATGTTCAATACTTTGGTATTAAAGATCTATGTTTATTTTCTATTGATATCAACATTTATGTTTAGAAATTCAAAATCTGTTATGTTTAATTTCTATTGATATCAAGATGCTAATTGTTTACTTATCAATTGGTATCAAGATTTTTATTTTTCAAATTGGTATAGTTTCACTTTTTAATTGATATCATATTTGAGTTTAGTCAAAAAGGGGGAGAGCATCCCTTGATTGATTCCTTATTTTTAATATAAAAAGAATTTCTATTAATTGGTATATATACTTTTTTAACCCCTTTGTTGATGATTGACAAAAAGGGGGAGAAGAATTTGAGTTTATATGCATGTTTTATGTGTTTTTATATTAAGTTTAATTGGTATTTAAAGAACATGTTTAGTTTTGGTATCAAGATCTTGTAAAAGATTAGTTTTGGTATCAAGAGCTTGTAAAAGAGATCATGAGTAGTTTTGTTTTGCATATATTGTGTTTAATTGGTATTTAGAGCATGTTATGTTTAGTTTAATTTGTATCAAGAGCATGTTTACTTTTTAAAGATTTTCATTGATATCAAGAGCATGTTTATTTATTTTTGCTAATTGGTATCCAGAACATGTTTATATGTGTTTAAGAATATTCATTGCATATCTTATATGTTTTATTGTTATGCATGAGTTAAGGGGGAGCTTCTTTGAAGCTTTACTTTAATCCATGCATATATAACTTCATGAGTTTTGTCATCATCAAAAGGGGGAGATTGTTGGCCCAAAGGCCTTCCACTCTAGTTTTGATGATGATTAACTCATGTAGTTATGTGTACTAATAATCTTGTGATTTTAGTTTCAGATCTTTAATCAAGTTATTAGTAGGTGATTAGCTTCTACAAGATGATTTGGAAGCTACCCACATGTTGATTCAAGAGCCCAAGCGTCAAAGATCATATATAGCACTTGCTCGGTGGATCAAAGAGTTTTGGATCGAGTCGGCTTGGAGGTTGCGCTCTACAAGAAGACTTAGGTATCCTAATTTAGTTTTGTGTTTAGATCCAAATTGTTAAGATTAGAATAGTATGATATGCTCAAGTTCACAACACACACATTTCATATATTGGTTTTCGGTTTTTCGGTTTTTGGTTTAACCGATCTTGGTTTGCATGAATAGATATTATATCAAAACAAGTTTACATGGTTTAATGTATATTAGATTTGTTCTATATACATGCATGCTTCAACTCTTAGACAAACTTACTTTGATATACCTATTTCATGAGTTTTAGGTTTTGTGTTTTAACAATACTTAATTTTGGAATTAAGGACAAAAACTATGATATATATATGTTTCATGTATATTGGATTTCTATCCATATGCATCATGCTTCAAGTTGTTTAAATATCATGTTTTTGTATTTGTATGAGCTTTAGACAAAATGTATTTTCTATTCAAGATCCAGGTTTTAGAAAATACAGTTTTTGGTTTTGGCAAAATTTCTTTAACACAAAAATAGTCCTTATTGATTGATATTTGAGCTAAACTTTTTACCACATGTTTATATATCAATACAAAATGATAAAACTATTTTTGTGAATTTTTAGAGATTTAATGAGAATTTTTAGGATTAAAAATTCCAGGTTTTTGCTGCCAGAACAGTGTCTGCCAGGCTAGGTCGGTCGACCGGAACGGTCGACCGCACCATGTAGCCGGTCGACCGTATGGGTCGACCGACGTGCACAGAAACGTGTACGCTGGCTACACTTGTAGCCGGTCGACCGTGCCGGTCGACCGACTGAGAGCAGTTGCTCTCTGTTTGTTTGGGTCGACCGGGGCGGTCGACCGTTAGCTGGCAACGATCAAAATTTGACCGTTGCGCGGTCGACCGGCTGGTCGACCGGCAGGGCAATTCTGGTTAAATTTCTGTCAACGGCTATTTTCTGATAATTGCCTATAAATACCCCATTTGAGAGAGGTTTTCTCTAAGATTTTTTTGTGCGAATTTTTGCTGATTCTCTGGTGTTTTCAAAGCAATCAAAAGAAGTTTATGAGCTTGAATTGAACAATCCATTTGGTGTTTTCATTAGGGTTTGGAAAATCAAAGAAAGGGTTTTTGGGAAAGAATTTTGATTGAACTATTCTATCTTGATTTCTTGATTTTTCCCAAGGATTTTCTTTGTGATTTCTGATTTCCATTTCTTTGGTTTTCTCCACACTTGAGCAAAAATCTACTATCTATATCTATAGGTTATTTGTGTGGAAGAAGAAGTTGTTTGTGGTTGTTGTTGTGACCACCAAGTTGTAACCCAATCTTTCTTAGCTTTGTGCTTTGGGTTGTATCCCTCTAGTTGAGAGGTGATCCTTGTATTGGTTGGTGATTGGGAGTTTGTTGTATTGGTTTGAAAATTTGCCTCAAGGAGAAGGTTGTGATTGTTGGAGTTTGCCTCAAGGAGGAGGTTGTGTTGGTTGGCTTGGATTTGTGCCTCAGGGAGGAGGTTGTAAAGAGAGGAGTTGGGTACTCCTTGTAAAGGGTCCTAGGTGGACGAGCTAGTGGAAATCCTTCTTGTGTCGAAGGCGGGGATGTAGAGCTGGGTGCTCGAACCTCGATAACATATCTTTGTGTTTGCGCTTGATCCATTGGCTCTCTCTCTACTCTCTCTTTACTTTGTGTCTTGCATTATTTACATTGCTCATTCATATTTGCTTGGCTTGGTTGTGTGCATCACTTGTTGATAGCACTTGAGTGTAATTTGCATTAAGTTTTTAAATTCCGCATTTAGTTCATAGATTAGCATTGTCACCTATTCACCCCCCCTCTAGGTGACTTTTCAGGTACTAACCCCCATGGACCCAAAAGAGTATGGGTACCAAAGACCACCCCTCCTATTATTTTTGATGTAGGTATGGGCTCTCACATGACGTGAGAGTGATGACACCTTAGAGTGGATGTGTTCCGTACTTAAAGGAAATCAATTGGATGCATCACTTTCAAGGGAAGATTTGGTGGAGAGGACCACCATGGTTTGGAGATAAGGAGAGTTGCCTTCTAGGTTTTGGTAACAATTCCTAAACTCCCATTTATTACATGCTTTTCATTCTTATCATTATTAGCATGTTTTGATGTTTTATAGCATGTTTCATTGTCTATGGATTAGTATGTAAATACCATGTTTATTAGATCCTTGACATACATGTATAGTATTTGAGACACACATGCTTATATGAACCCATACTTAGTGTTCTCACTTGTGTTTAAGCTATAATGTACATCATGAATGTAATTCATGTGAATTTACATAGTGATCATGTTTTAGTTCTATCATGATGATTTTTATATTTGTTTTTGATGCTTCATGTTTTGAATATATGTTTAGATGTTAGTTTTTCATTAAGACTAGGAATTATACTTGTGCATATAGTGGGTCACAAATAAATCTATATATGTTGGGCTTGATTGCTTATTTGAACCCATAAGATGTGCTAGTATAGTCTAGTTTTGATGATTCATACATTTCAAACTTGTATTCCATTTTTGGATTTGTTTTATGAGTTTTCACTTCATGTATATGTTTGTATTGCCAAACTTTAAGATATACATGTATACCTCTTGAGTCATTTGCTTTTCATGAAAATCTATATATGGACTCAATTGTGTTTAAGGATATGTATGTACACTTATTGTGTTGACAATTCATACATATACCTTGAAATGAAATTTGTTTTGATGAAGATTTTCTTGACTTCATGTTTATTTGTTTAACTTCATGTATATGTCCATTTTATCCAAATTATTAGATATACATGAATATCCTTTTGAGCCACGTGCCTTAATGCATATATCTTTGTGGACTCATTGTGTTTGGATATGTATGTACACTTTAATTTATATAGGACATATATATACCTTGAAGATTAAATAAGTTTTAATGATTTTCGTGTTTTCTTGTTTAAGGAATAATTGAGCTTAATGAAAAATTTTCATGATTATGATATTCACACTTTATTTGTACACTCATATTTATATTTTGCTCATGTTTTGTTTTCATGAGTTATATTTATGCTTAATTGGCTTAGAGTGTTGATTATCATGTGGATTTCATGTTTCATGAAAAATGATTTTATTTTATTCCTTACTTGAAGGATTTCGTACTAGTTTAAAAGTTTTTCCATTCAACTAGTTACGGTATTCTTCATTTTGGTAGAGTTTTCCAAACAAAACTTATTTTCAAATCCATTTTTGAAAACCCCTACCATCGAACGGGAGGTTGGATGGGGTCCATGCCTTGTACGTTTATATTGAAAATCTTTTTAAACTTGTGCATGAGATGGGTGGATTAGTTATATGAGTTATACCATGCTTTTATTGTTATGTCAATTGGTATCATTGAACTCTTTCAATTGGTATCAATTTGATTCTTTTGTATACTCATATGTGTTTGTGTATGTATACTTTCAATTGGTATCATCTATTAGTGATTGGTACTCATTCTATTTCATACACATATACTTATTTTATTTGTGCTATTATATTTCTATATCTTAAGCACAAATTTTGTTTATGCTAGAGCTTGAGCTTCAACTTCATTTCAATTGATTTAGTTTTCAATTGGTATCTTATTTCAAGCCTATGCATAGTTTGTGTTGGTATTTCATAAAGGGGGAGAAAATTCAATTTTCATATTTCAATTGGTATTTAGTTTTCCACTCTCTTGCTTTATGATAAAAAAATAGTCATTTCAATTGTTTATATGACTTAAAAAAAATTACTATCTTTTGATATCAAGATGTCTTGTGTTTTAAATTGGTATCTAAAAATTTTGTTTAAAGAAAAATACAAAAGTTTTGCTTTGTATTGATTATATGCAAGGAGAGCTTAACATCTCTTCCACATATAGATTCATGTTGAGTGTATCTTATATTGAGGAGCTTAACATCTCTTCTTTATGTGGTACACGTGTGTAGGGGGAGCTTCACATCTCCTCTTATGCATTACATAATGTGTGTTATGTGAATTAGGGCTTAACATCCCTCTTTCATGTAATGCATATGTGTAGGGAAGCTAACTTAGCGTCTTCCTCTTCATGAATGTATATAGCATATAACATTTATTGATCTTTGTTTATTTTCAATTGATATCAAGATGCTTCATTGACATATTTTTCTATTGATATCATGTTGTTTATAGTCACCCCTTATTGACTTTGTTTTTGTTTTAGACAAAAAGGGGGAGAACATTGTTTTATTGTTTTGATTGACATAAAGGGGGAGAAAGATTTTTACCCCTTATTTTATTGTTTTGATTGTTTACCCCTTTGTTGATCAGTGACAAAAAGGGGGAGAATAATTTGAGTTTATATGTGCATACTTATGTTTTTGCATATATTAAGTTTTATTGGTATCTAGAGCATCTAGTGTTTTTGTTAATGTTTTATTAATTTAATTAGTATCTAGAGCTTCTAGAACAGTTTTATGCATGTTGATGCATACATGTTTATGTACATTCATTGCATATCTTTTGTTTATTTGTTTATGCATGAGTTAAGGGGGAGCTTCTTTTAAGCTTAACTTTAATCCATGCATATATAACTCCATGAGTTTTGTCATCATCAAAAGGGGGAGATTGTTGGCCCAAAGGCTTTCCACCCTAGTTTTGATGATGATTAACTCATGTAGTTATGTTTACTAATAATCTTGTGTTGTTTAAGTTTCAGATCATTAACCAAGATATTAGTTGGTGATTAGCTTCAACAAGGAGTTTAGAAGCTTTTCATAGTGATTCCAGGGCCAAAGCATCAAGATCACACATTGCCTAGCCCATGGATGGAGTTTTGGAGCAAGTCAACTTGAAGAAGAAGAACATCAAGAAGACTTAGGTATCCATAGTTTAGATAGTGTGTTTTAGATCCATTTGTAAAGCTTAGTATAGTTGATATGCTCAAGTGCACAAACACACACGTTTTCATATTTTGGATTTGGTTTTCATGAATAGTAGATCAAAACAAGTTTACTTTATTTCTATGTATATTAGATATGTTCTAAATATACATACATGCTTTAGACTTGCTAGACAAACTTATTTTGACTATCCTATTCATGTATTGAAAAATCAAGTTTGATAAAAATACAAGTGTTGTTTTTGATAAAATTTGCAAGACTCAAAATGAATTGATATGATTGATATATGTCTTGAAATTTTTATCACAAGTTTGTGTTTTAATATAAAATGTTAAAACAAGTTTTGTGGATTTTTAGAAGACTTAAAAGATTTTTCAAAATATTTTTAACTATTTTTCTGACCCAGATTTCTGTTCCAGGCTTCAACCAGTCGACTAAGTCAACTGACCAAGTCGACTAGGCTGAAGTTGGTCGACCGGGTCGGTCGACCGACGTGCACAAATCTGTGCACGTTTGGCAGCTTTGGGACGGTCGACCCGGACGGTCGACCGGGACTGAGAGCAGTGCTCTCTGTTTGTTTGGGTCGACCGGGACGGTCGACCGTGGTTGCCCAACGGTCACATTTCTGACCGTTGGCGGTCGACCGGGCCGGTCGACCGTCATCCTGTCAGGCTGCCACATCAGCCTAACGGCTAGTTTCTGGTTTGGCCTATATAAACCCCATCTCTTTGAGTTTTTGAAAAAGGATTTTAGAAGAGAAAAATTCCCAGTTTTCCTGAGTTTAAAACAAGTTTTAAAAAGAGTTTTTGGGCTTTAAACTTCTCATCTTTATTGTTTTGGGTTTTTGGAAAATCAAAGAAAACTAGGTTTTGGGATTTTTGATTTGATCTTTCATTTTCTATCTTTTACAAGAGACTTCCCAATTAGTTTTTCTTTGTTGCTTGTTTCCAAAAACACCTTGTTTCCACACTTGAGCTATCATACTATCCTAATCTATTAGGATCCTTGTTTTGTGGAAAAAGAGAAAAGAAAGAGAGTTTGAGTTTGTGGTCTTTGGAACCACTTGTTGTAAACACCCTTATTCTTGTTGTATCCCTCTTCGGTAGAGGTGATCAGGTGATTGGTTTGCTCCCTCTAGTGAGAGGTGGAGTTTGGTTTGTAACCCTCTTCGGTAGAGGTGTTGGTTGTTGGTTGTATCGGCTACGGGCCTACCCCTCGGTTGTGAGGTGGTTGTTTGAGAGAGGAGTTTGGTACTCCTAGAGTTGTAACAAATCCTCTTCGGTAGAGGTTCCCTCGGTGGGAGATAGTGGATTGGAAATCCTACACGGTGGTGTAGGCGGGGATGTAGAGTAAGGTGCTCGAACCTCGAAACATATCCTTGTGTTTGCGTTTGATCCAATATCTCTCAACTCTCTCTCTTTAATTTGTGCAAAGCATCATTCATAACATCATATCATATTTGCTTGTGTTGAGCATAATTCATATTGCCATATCATATCTATTTGCTTGTGTTGCCTTGCATCTTTTATATTGTTTATCCTTATATGCTTGGCTTGCTTGTGTGTGTGCCTAACTTATACTTAACCAATAAGAGCTTCACATAGCACCTCAACCCATTCAAGGGGAATCAAGAGGAGTTAGTCCAGAGCCCTTCACGGGGAATTCGGCTACACTTGTTGTGTTGTATTAAGTTTGTGCAAGATTTGCATTAGCTTCCGCATTTAGCGCATTTAGTTCTTAGATTAGCACTTACACCTATTCACCCCCCCCACTAGGTGTTTTTCACAAAGATGGACCTTGTTTCTTGCGAACCAAGGTTTCCAAACGTGAATGATTCAATGTGCATTGGCTCAAAGTGGAGCCCAAACATTCAACACTTTTCTTCAAAACATTTATATCATTTCAATAGTGGAAGATAAAGTGGAGCATGCAATAGGTGTGCTAGAAGAAGAAGAAGCTATACTAGCATGGCACACATGAGAATCAATTTCAATTTTCAAAGATTCATTTTTCTTTAAAACTAAATCCAATTCTTTTGTAATGAAATCAATTTCATTTTTCAAAACAAGGTTATCTTTTAAAACAAAATCCAATTTAGAAGATAAAACCTCATTGTTTTTCACAACATCATCACAATCATTTTTGCTTTTCAAAGCTTCAATCTCATCAAAGGCAAGGTCTAGTTGAGATCTTAGTGAGTCACATTCACTAGTGATCTCTTCCTTTTCTTGCAAAACCAATTCAAAATTAAAACACAAATCCTTTAATTCATTTTTCAAAACAAGGTTGTCCTCTTTCAAAAGATTGTGTTTTTCCAATAAATTTTCAAGCTTTTGAGCAAGTTCCAAATTTAAAGTTTGAACTTCAAAACAACCATGGCAATAGGAACTAGAGCTATTATCTAATTGAGAATCCGATTGTACCTCAAGGGAGTTATTCCCTTGGACCATGAGGCAACGCTCTTCGGACTTTTCTCTCATAGATCTCCTCATCTTGTTGATAATCCTTGGAAGCTCGGGAGACGTCAATAAGCTCCAAACTGCAAAAGCCGAGTCATAACGATCAAATACCGGTAAAAGATGTTCACTAAGAGATGCTCTAAGTGCTAATGCATTTGCCTTCTTATGCTTGCTACTATTAGGAAATGATTCCATAGTGGAGGCTTGATAAACTAGATGTCCTAGTCTTTTCAAATGGCTACTCATATTGGCCTTCCAAGCATCAAGTCTAATATGATCAAACATAGGAGGGCTATCCATGAGAGCAAACTAAATGAGTGCAAATGAACAATGCAAATGAAGATTAGCAAACCAAGATCTCACTCCTAGGTGGTTAAACCTAATATCAGGAGCACTAGCTCTGATAACAATTGAAAGATCACCTAGAGGGGGGGTGAATAGGTGATTATGCTAATCTAATGAACTTAATACGGAATTTAAAAACTAATTGCAATACACTCAAGTGCAATCAACAAATGATGCACACACAACCAAGCCAAGCAATTATGAATGCACAATATGAATAGTTGCAAGGCACAAAGTAAAGAGAGAGATAGAGAGAGAGTCAATGGATCAAGCGCAAACAACAAGATGTGTTTCGAGGTTCGAGCACCTAGCTCTACACCCCCGCCTTCGACACACGAAGGATTTCTAATCCACTAGCAAGTCCACAAAGAACTCTCACAAGGAGTACCAGACTCCTCTCTTTACAACCACAACCTCCTCCTTGAGGCAAGCTCCAATCCAACAAAACAATCACCTCACAACCCGAGGGATTAGCACAAAGCAAACACAAGGATCACCTCACAACTTGAGGGATACAACCCAAATGCACAACTTCCTCAACACAATGAGGGCAAGGCACAAAGCAAAGATTGGGTTTTTAACTTGGTGGTCTAAACAACAACCACAAACAATCTCTTTCTCCTACACAAAGATCCTATAGAATAAGAAAGTAGATGTTGCTCAAGTGTGGAGAAAACCAATAGAATGGAAATCAAAATCACAAAGAAAATCCTTGGGAAAAACTGAAACCAAGATATAGAAGATGAATCAAACTCTTTTTCCCAAAAATCCTTTTCGTTGAATTTCCAAACCCTAGCAAAAACACCAAAAAGATTGTTCAATTTGAATCCAAAAACTTCTTTTGAATGCTGTGAAAACACCAGAGAGTAGGGAAAAATTCGCACAAAAAATCTTAGAGAAAAACTCTTTCCAATGGGGTATTTATAGACCCCAGAAAAATGTAGCCGTTGGCAGCAGAAAATGCCAGAAATGCACTGCCGGTCGACCGTCCAACGGTCAAATTTTGCCCGTTGCCAGCTACCGGTCGACCGCCCCGGTCGACCCAAACAAACAGAGAGCTCTGCTCTCTGACCCGGTCGACCCGGACGGTCGACCGTCCAGTGTCTGCCAAACGTGCACAGATCTGTGCACGTCGGTCGACCGACCCGGTCGACCGACTTCAGCCAAGTCGACTTGGTCAGAAGACTAGTCGACTGGTTGAAGCCTGGAACAGAAAACTGGGTTAGAAACATGTTTAAAAATTCTTTTATCTTTTCTAAAAATCACCAAAAATAGTTTTATCATTTTTCATTGATATATAAACATGTGGTAAAAAGTTTAGCTCAAATATCAATCAATATGAACTATTTTTGTGTCTTATCATTTTACCAAAAACCAAAAACTGTATTTTCTAAAACTTGGATTTTGAATAGAAAATACGTTTTGTTCAAAACTCATTCAAATACAAAAACATGATATTTAAACACTTTGAAGCATGATGCATATGGATAGAAATCCAATATACATGAAACATATATATATCCATGTTTTTGTCATAAATTCCAAAAATATGTTTTGTCAAAAATGCCAAAACATAAAACACATGAATAAGTAAGTCAAAACTAAGTTTGTCTAGGAAATTAAGCATGCATGTATATAGGACAAATCTAATATACACTAAACCATGTAAACTTGTTTTGATCTATCTATTCATGAAAACCAAGATTGGTTAAACCTAAAACCAAAAAACCGAAAACCAATATTCAAAACATGAAACGTGTGTGTTGTGAACTTGAGCATTATCATACTATTCTAATCTTTACAATTTGGATCTAAACACAAAACTAAACTATGGTACCGAAGTCTTCTTGTAGAACGCAATCTCCAAGTCGACTCGATCCAAAACTCTTTGATCCACCGAGCAATTGCTATATACGATCTTTGACGCTCGGGCTCTTGAATTAATATGTGAAAGCTTCCAAATCATCTTGTTGAAGCTAATCACCTAC
This sequence comes from Agave tequilana, assembly GCA_038442645.1. Lineage (NCBI taxonomy): Eukaryota > Viridiplantae > Streptophyta > Magnoliopsida > Asparagales > Asparagaceae > Agave > Agave tequilana. The sequence continues at coordinate 56,879 of JAVJIF010004021.1, forward strand.
TAATAACTTGATTAATGATCTGAAACTAAAATCACAAGATTATTAGTACACATAACTACATGAGTTAATCATCATCAAAACTAGAGTGGAAGGCCTTTGGGCCAACATGTAATGCCTCTAGTGAGAGGTTATATTCGGTTGAGAGAGGAGTTGTGTACTCCCGATTGTTTTGTCCCAAATCCTCAGTGGAAGTTCCCTGTGTGGGAGTCCTGTGTGGACAAGTTAGTGGAAATCCTTCTGTGTGAAGGCGGGGACGTAGAGCTGTGTGCTCGAACCTTGAAACATATTCGTGTGTTTGCGTTTGATCCATTGACTCTTACTCTCTCTCTCTCTTTTACTTTGTGCCTTACATCATTCATATTGTCATATCTCTCTTATATGCTTGGTTGTGTTTGTTTGTGTACCTCACTTGTGTTAACCACGAGAGTTTCATATAGTACCTCAACTCTTATTCAGAGGAATCAGGAGGAGTTAGTCGAGAGCCCTTCACCGGAAATTCGGCTACACTCGTTGGTTACACGAAGTGTGTTTGCAATTTAGGTTTTAATTTTCGCATTTTGTTCATTAGATTAGCCGTACACCTATTCACCCCCCTCTAGGTGTACTTTCAATTGGTATCAGAGCCTATGCTCTTGATATTAGGTTTAACCACCTAGAAGTGTGATCTTAGTTTTGCTAATCTATCATTTACATTTGCACACTTATATTGTTTACACACACTCATGGATTGCTTGACACCTCCCATGTTTGATGTCTCCAACATTGACTTGTGAAAATTTAGGATGTCCATGTACCTAAAAACCCTAGGCTTGCATGTTTTCCTTGCCGCTACCAAGAAATTCTATCTTGATAATAGCAAGCATATAGAGGCCAATACATAAGCCCTTGAGGCACTTAGAAGCACGCTTAATAAAGAATATCTTTCTATGGTTTCTAACTGTGATTCCGCCTTTGCAGTGTGGAACACGTTGACCTCCTCCAAGCTTCAATTGCCAATCCAAACGGAGGATGAATTTAGTGGAGAATCTGAGCAACAATGCTACATGGTCTAAGGGAATGACTCCCTTGAGGTATATTCAGAATCTCAATTAGATGATGATGATGCTGATTCTTCTAGTAATGAATATATTGATGCCAATGCATTGAATGAAGAACTATCCATTGTTTGTGAAAAATTGTTAGAAAAATATAATCTTTTGAAAAAGAAGAGTTTTGAACTTAACAAAGAAAATAAGGATTTATGTTTAAAAATAGATTTGATTTTGCAAGAGAAAGTGAAGATTTCTAATGAAAGGGATTCATTGAAATCTAAACTTGAACTTGCCCTAAAAGAAAATGATATTTTAAAAAATAGAAATGATTGCAATGATGTTTTGAAGAAAAATGAGACTTTAACTTCAAAACTTGATTTTGTATTAAAAGAAAATATTTCTTTGAAAAATAAAATTGACTTGATTTCAAAAGATTTAGAAGTTTGCTTAAATGAAAATAAATCTTTGAAAGTTGATTTAGATTCACATGTTTGCCATGCTAGTGTAGCTTTCCCTAACTTACCTATTGCATGCACCTCTTCTTCTAGGATTGATAATGATATATGTTTGTTAAAGAAGAGTGTGAATTGTTTGGGCTCCACTTTGAGCCATTGTGCTTTGAACCGCTCACGTTTGGAATCTTTGTTTCGAAAGAAACAAGTTCCTCCTATGCATGCACACAAATCACGGCATACACATGTTTTCCACGTTCACACTCACACATTGTATGCTCATGTGTACACTTGTACATATTGTGGACGTAAGGGCCACCTTGCTAAGTTTTGTTATGATCGTATACATGATTCAAATTTAGCAACTAAATTTGTTTGGGTTAGAAAAGAAACTAACCCCCATGGACCCAAAAGAGTTTGGGTACCAAAGATCACCCCTGTGTTATTTGATGTAGGTGTGGGCTCTCGCATGACGTGAGAGCTATGGTGCCTTAAGGTGGATGCGTTCCGAGCTAAAAGAGGACTATTTGGATGCATTACTTTCAAGGGGAGTTTGGTGGGAGGACCACCTTGTTTTGGAGACATGGAGAGTTGCCCTCATGGTTTTGGTAACGGTCTCTAACTCCTCATTATGTTTACATGCTTTTCATATCATTGTTTTTAGCATGTTTTGATATTTCATGATTAGTATGTTATATGCCATGATATTTAGATTAGTGATATACATGATTAGTTATTTGAGACACCCATGTTTATATGGAATTATATTTAGTGTTCTCACTTTAGTTTATCTAAATGTGTATGTCCTAGATCTAATGCATGCTCATATACATAATAATCTATGAGTTTTTGTTTTGATTTCTATGCTTCATATTTTGATTACATGTTTGGATGTTAGTTTTCATTAAAACTTGGATATATACTTGTACAACTAGTGAGCCACAAATAGATTATTATATGTTTGTACTTGAACGCTCATTTGTACTCATTAGATGTACTAGTATAGCTTAGTTTTGATGATTCATGCATTTGACTTGTATTCCCATTTTATACATGTTTTTCATGTTTATGTTTTAACTTCATGTATATGTCTATTTTGTCTAAATGAATAGCTATACATATACATCCTTGAGCCACTTGCCTTCATGCATATAGTTTTGTGGATTCGTTTATATTTGGATATGTATATATACTTTAGTTTGTACAGGACATACATATATCTTGAAGGATTCTAGTTTTGATGATCTTCATGTTTTAAGGAATTTCTTATTGAGCTTGATCGCATAGTTTCATGATAATGTGTTTCACATAACTCTTATACACTCACTTTATTTAATGTTTTCTCATGATTTTGTTTTCATGAGTACAATTTGTGCTATATAGATTTTGAGTGTTTGGTGATCATGTGATCTACATGTTTTTCATGAAATATATTTTTGTTTTATTCCTTACTTGAAGAATTTCGTACTAGTTTATAAGTTTTTCATATAACTAGTGGCGATATTCATCATTATGGTAGAGTTTTTCAAACATACTATATTTTCAAACTTATTTTTGAAAACCCCTACCCATTGAAGGGCGGTTGGTTGGGCGACCATGCCTTGCATGCTTATTATTGAAAATCCTTTTAAACATGTGCATAAAATGGGTGGTAGAAAGTATGAGTTATACACTTGATTCTAATTATGTTTTTAATTGGTATCATTGGATCGTTTCAATTGGTATCAATATTGACATTCTTTTTGTATACTCATATATGTTTTTATATATGTATGCTTACTCTTCAAATAGTATCAATTTCGATTGGTATTTAATTTTTCATACATATATATATATGCTTTATTTATGCTTACTATATCTCTATATCTTTAAGCATAAATTTTGGTTATGCTAAGCTTGATTTCTTAAAATGACTATCTTATTTCAATTGATTATTTTTCAATTGGTACTTATATAAGTTTATGCATCATTTTTTTTGGTATTTCATAAAGGGGGAGAAAATTTGTATTTCATTTTTTTAATTGGTTTTGTATTCCACTCCCACACTTTATGATGAAGAATGATTGAAAAATTAATATTGATTTTAATTTGGTATTATATGCTCAAAATGAAAAATATCTTACAATTGGTTTATATTTTTCAAATTGATATCAAAAAGTGTATAATATTTTCAATTGGTACTAATTTTTACAACTGGTATCAAGATTTTTTATTTGTTTACTTAAAATTGGTAATCAAGATTATCTATATGTTTACATTTTTCATTTTGTTATCAAAATTTCAATTGGTTTCTTAAAGATTGGATTTCAATGCCTTATTTACTTTCAATTGGTATTTCTCAAAATTTTTGTTGGTTTACCTATTTGTTCACTTACAATTGGTATCATGATGCACTTCATTGATATATTTTTTTTAATTGGTATCATGTTTGTTTTGATTTCACCCTTGAAGTATTTTTTTTGTTTCAGACAAAAAGGGGAAGAACATGTTTTATTGTTTTCCTTCACCCCTTTGTTGATGATTGACAAAAGGGGGAGAAGTATTTAAGTTATATGCATGTTTTATTTTTATATGCATGTTTTTATATTGGTATCAAGAGAGTTTGTTTTTATGTTTTGTTGAGAAGTATTTGAGTTATATGCATGTTTTGTTTTTATATGCCTGTTTTTATATTAGTATCAAGAGAGTTTGTTTTTATGTTTTTGTTGATATTAGTATCAAAAACATAGTTTTTATACTAGTATCTAGAAACATAGTTTGTTTTTTATTGGTATCAAGAACATTATTTAAAGAACATGTTTTAAGTTTATATTTTCATTGGTATTTGAGAACATGTTTATGAAAAGAAGAAATAATTTATTTGGTATCAAGAGCATATCAAGAGCATATTTAGTTCATTGTTTTATGCATATTGATGCATTTCATGATTGGTATCAAGAGCATGTTTTTTATATGGTATCAAAAGCATGTTCATTTCATTATTTTATGCATGTCTATGCATATTCATATTTAGTATTCATTGCATATATTTATTGTTTATTTCTATGCATGAGTTAAGGGAGAGCTTCTTTGAAGCTTAACTTTAATCCATGCATATATAACTCCATGAGTTTTGTCATCATCAAAAAGGGGGAGATTGTTGGCCCAGAGGCCTTCCACTCTAGTTTTGATGATGATTAACTTATGTAGTTATAGTTTACTAATAATCTTGTGAAATTTAGTTCCAGATACTTAACCAAGATATTAGTAGGTGATCAGCTTCAACAAAGGAGTTTTGAAGCTTTCACATGGTGATTCAAAAGCCCGAGCGTTAAGTTCATATCTAGCACTCGTTGGAGTCAAGCTCCGGAAATCACGTTTTGGATCGAGTCGACTTGAAGACGGAGTTTGTCAAGAAGACCTTGGTACATAGTTTAGTTTATAGTTTAGATCCATTTGTTAAAGATTATATAGTGTGGTATGCTCAAGTTCACATCACACACACTTGTTTAAGTTTCATGTTTATTGTTTTTCGATTTTTGGTTTAACCGATCTTGTTTTCATGAATAGATAGTATCAATACAAGTTTACATGGTTTAATGTATATTAGATTTGTTCTATATACATCTATACTTCAACTATTTAAACAAACTTAGTTTGATAGTGTATTTCATGAGTTTGGTGTTTTGGTATTTTAACAAAACGTATTTTCGGATTTAAAGTCAAAAACATTGATATATATCTATTTCATGTATATTGGATTTTATCCATATACAACATGCTTAAATGTTATTTCAATATCATGTTTTCGTACTTATACAAGTTTATAGAAAAACTGTATTTTTCTTTAGAAGTTTGGTTTCTAGAAAATACCATTTTTGATTTCGAAAAAATTCCCAAGTCATAAAAATGGTTCAAATTGTTTGAAATATGTGTTAAATTTTTCACACATGTTTGTATATCAATATATTATACTGAAACTATTTTTGTAGATTTTTAAAGATTTTATAGGATTTAATAGGATAATAAAAACTAAGTTTTCAAATCCTTTTTCAGCCTTACCAGGCTCTGGCGGTCGACCGGACCGGTCGACCGGATCCAGAGTCGGTCGATCGGACCGGTCGACCGACGTGCACAAGAACGTACACGCAGGCCAGCCCTTTGGGCCGGTCGACCGAGCGGTCGACCGACTGAAGGCAACCCACTCTCGGGTTGTCCCGGTCGACTGGGCGGTCGACCGGCCAGAGAGCCGTTGCTCTCTGGTTCTGGGCACGGTCGACTGGGCGGTCGACCGGCAGGCTCAACGGTTAAAAATTTGATCGTTGGCCGGTCGACCGGAAGGCCATTCTGGGCCTAGTCAGCTGCCAACGGGCAGAATTTTTATGGGGCCTATTTATACCCCATTTGAGAGATGTTTCTCTACAAGTTTTTAAGAGCAAATTTTCTCCAATTCTCAGGTGTTTAAAAGCAAGTTTTAAAAAGAGTTTTTGGCTTTAAAGATTTCATCTTTATCTTGTTTTTAAGGGTTGGAAAATCATTGTAAAGAAAATTCTTTGGGAATTGGTTTGATCTTCATTTTCAATTATATCTAGAGTTTTTCCCTAGAGTTTTTCTTTGAGTTTTTGATTTTCAAACTCTTATTTTTTTCCACACTTGAGCTACTTACTATCCTATCTATTAGGATCTTTATTTTGTGGGAAATTAGTTTGTGGTTGTGTAACCACCAAGCTGTAAACTTTCTTCATTGTGATATCCCTCTAGTGGGAGGTGATTGATTTGGTATTCCTCTATTGTGAGGTGATTGTGGAAGTTGTGGTTGGCTCCCTCTAGTGAGAGGTGGAGATTGTGTTTAGCTCCCTCTAGTGTGAGGTGGAGTTGGTGCTGGAATCCCTCAAGTGTGAGGTAATTGTTTTGTATTTGCTAAGTGCCTACCCCTTTTGTGTGAGGTGGTGTTTGTATTGCCTCTAGTGAGAGGTTGTATTCGGTTGAAAGAGGAGTTGTGTACTCCCGGTTGTTTTGCCCCAAATCCTCAGTGGAGGTTCCCTGTGTGGGAGTCCTGTGTGGACAAATTAGTGGAAATCCTTCTGTGTGAAGGCAGGAACGTAGAGCTGTGTGCTCGAACCTCGAAACATATTTGTGTGTTTGCGTTTGATCTATCAACTCTTACTCTCTCTCTTTTACTTTGTGCCTTGCATCATTCAAAGTCATATCTTTCTTATATGCTTGGTTGTGTTTGTTTGTATGCCTTTCTTGTGTTTAACCACTAGAGCTTCATATAGCACCTCAACTCTTATTCAGAGGAATCAAGAGGAGTTAGTCCAGAGCCCTTCACCGGGAATTCGGCTACATTCGTTGGTTACACGAAGTGTGTTTGCAATTTAGTTTTTAATTTTCACATTTTGTTCATTAGATTAGCCATACACTTATTCACCCCCCCTCTAGGTGTACTTTCACGTAGATCTAACTTGTGAATTTAATTTTAGTCTTTCTTTAAAAAATTAAATTAAATTAAAATGATAAAAATAATTTATTAATTTCAGCAATCTGCTACTCAACTTACCTGTATAACAAAACTCACTGTAATATATTTAATGGTTTCTAAAAATTTACCTAATAAAAATCAAAATCCAAGAAAGTAAACCCGTTTTCCATAATTAATATGATACATATAGTCTAATCAATATCATGTCTATACAACGGCCATACATGAAATTTTTTTATACATCGAAATCCAATCTAAAATTCAACTAAAACACATGTAAAGATATACCAACATGTAATTTTAATTTATATATTTTTTTCAAAAATTTAAAAATAAAGGATTTAAAAAAATAAATTAAAAAAACAAACAGTGGCCGCTGCTCTCGGCCAAGCCGAGAGCAGCCCGACTTTGCCTGGGCCGGCCTAGCCTCGCAGGGCCTGGTCGAGCCCAGGCCAAGCCTGGCGGGGCCTGGGCAGGCACTGGCCCTGCTGGGCCGACCACTGCAAAAAAAAAAAATTTAAATTTGCAGGCCGGATCAGATCCACCTGGGCGGGCCTGGCCCAGTTCTGGCCGGGCCGGGCTGCACAGGGAGCCCAGAGGGGAAAAAAGAAAAGATAAGAATAAATAAAAGAAAGAAAGAAAGAAGAATGCAAAAAAAAAAAAGTTAAAAATAACAAAAAAAATGGAGAAAAATATAAACAATAGTCTACAGTAATTCTACTTTCTATGATAAAAAAATGTTAGTCAAATATCAATATAGAATTAAATCAAACCACCCACTTTAAAATCATCTTTCTTAATGGTAAATTTAGACCCGTTAAGTATTTTAATGGTTTAAAGCTATTAAAATCCAACAAAAAATTATAAATTGATTTAAATTAAACCTATTAAATTCATTAGACCTAGAGGATTAAATTTCAGACCCTCAAATCAGCTAATCAAGATTAAAAATCCTTAAAACTCCTAAAATATCGTTTTAAAAATTCTAACAATTTATATTAAAATGAACCATGTTGATTTATCGGGATCCTAGGATTTCAGTGCTTTGGATTGTGATCTAGCTCAGGTGAGTATTTTCTTTTCTTTGTTTAATTTTATTTGTGAGTGTTTCTCTTCTTCATTAATTTTATTTAATTGTGTTGTGAGTGTTCTTTGTTTATTTATTGATTATTTCGGTATTTCTTTACATGAGTACGTTTAACTTGTTCCAATAGACGTTATTTTATGTTTAAATAGTGTTCATGTTTAATTACTGTTCATGCATGTCAATTATTTATTATGTTTACATATTAAATGCATAATGAATAAACCCCAGAAGATTATATTGCTGACTCTGAATAAATATCATGTTACCACTTAAGTAACTTGACTGATTATATATAATACCTACCTGATAAACATACTGTTCATGTTACTGAAAGTTATTGGAAAAATATATTGTTAGACCGTAACACTCGGTATAGCTCTATTCATCGTATACACGGTTATTGTTACTGTCCACTGTTATAATTACTGCTCACCGTGTATGCGATTACTGTTACTGTACTGTACTGTTACCATCACCACATTGTCCCAGTATTCTAAGTAACGTGGATATTGACTGACTTAACTGAATTAAATAATAATATAATAAATAACTTACACTGGGATTGAAAAAATTAATGAAGGAGACAGTGTCTGTATTTTGGGTGGACCTAAGATTTAGATTGCGCAGCCAAAAGAGATATAGATTGACTTAACTGAATTAAATAATAATATAATAAATAACTTACTCTAGGATTAGGAAAATTGATGGAGGAAACAACGTCTATATTTTGGGTGGACCTAGGATTTAGGTTGCGTAGCCAAAAGAGGGTTCCACTGTAGGGTTCCCGTGGGGTGACTGGCACCCCGTCCTGTTCCTGTTTCTGTTATACATGTTATACATGTACCTGACCTGTTATACATGTTCCTGATTACCTTGCGGTAGGGCCTAGTCTAGCGCCAAGAGTTTGGGCCGTGGTCCCAGGTATGCGCGGGACCTACCTAAAACACAGACAATGTCTCCAACCGATCAATTTTAATAACTGAGGACCTCGATTGGCACATGTAATAGGCGTAGTATGGGATGCGTCTATTACATGTGGCAATTGGTGTTCGCCAACATAATTAATAATGATAAACTGATATGTATTGTGACTGACTGTGATCACCCGATTGTACGTATATATAACTAAGATCGACATATGATCGTACATATGACCGGACTGTATAACAGACTAGTGACAGATGCTAGGATATACATTTTAACATTAGTTGTTTCCTTTTGTTATTAGATCAGTTATATATCTTTTATAGCTTTGTTCTTAATATTGATTATTTTGTTATCTTTTATTTCAGTTTATCATGTTGTTATTGTTTATATTGTTATTTTGCACGAGCACCTTTCTCTTTACACACATACTCATTAGGTCGCTTCTGACGACCCTGAATTCACACGTCAAGGATTTTAGACACTTTCTTATATTGTTCAGGTGTTTGTGTGATTGTACGCTTTGCGAGGAGCCTTGAGTTCTCTCTTTTCGATTTCTGGTATTCCTACTTTTTTTTATTCTGTCATTTTCTGGATTCTTGATATATTAGACTCATTGCTTATTTTACTCCTTTATTCATCTGTTATCTAGTGTGGACATTTATATGTGTTATTGCAGTGATTTTAATTTATCATAGTAGATTTTATATTTTGTTCAGGTTACTTTAGGCTTAGTGTATGTGCGTGGGTATTTTTCTCCCGTATACACGTCGTCGACTCTCGTCGCGACTCCGTTTTCAGAGAAGCGGGGCAGGACAGGGTTTTCTTAGTATCAAAGCCAGGTTCAACATAAAAGAGAACCTAGTTCTTATCTGTAACTTGAAACAAGTTATAGTTACACTGCAATATACATATACTATCCATATGATGATATTGACTCCATTTGGAATTGATCGTTCTCTCTTTTCAAATCCATCTCTTGAATCTTTTAATATCCCTGATTCTAACTCTTTTTCTAGAGTAATTTAGGTTTCATCTTGACTCCTCTCCTCTTTTCGATTCTATTTCCCTAATTTTGCCTCATGAGTTCGACCATTCCATGTTGAAGTCGGTAGCACAGATCATAGCGCGCAACGGAAGCGTGGTGGACGCATGATGCAGTAAGAAGCGGCATTGAAGCTTTGTCTTCTCCCTTGATCTTGATTTGCTATCATTCCCTGCTTTATTAAAATTTCGAGAACGCAATTTTTGTTAAGGTGGGTAGAATGTAATATCCCCTATTTAATAATACCATATTATTAGTTTTAAAAATTTATCTGATTCTACCTATTATCTTATTATTATTAATTAACTTGATTTATTATCATTATTAGTATTATTATTGTTTATGACTTGTTGACTCTTATTGCTTATATTTAGTTATTTTAAATTATTATTAATGGGTAATATTATTATTTTCATTCCAAGCCTAATAAGCTCAGCCCATCATCCTTATCCTTCTATTTTCTTTTCCCTTTTATGCTAAGCCCACATGAGCTAAGCCTACTCTCTTAGTTTCATCTTTTTCTATTTTTCTATAAGCCTAAAAACTAAGCCCGCAAGCCCACTCTCAATTTTTCTTATTCTTCATATTACTTATTTCTTTTAACTAAAGTCCAAATATAACCTATAACCCAGTATCATTGAGATTCTTAGCTATTAACCTAAAACCCAATCCTAATCCTAATCAAAATCCTATCTAATCAAATCTTTTTCATTAATCTTAACTAATCCTAATTTAAATCCTAACAAAAATCATATCTAAACCAAATCTCCTTGAGATTTTTTAGCAATCTTCAATTCTTATTTGAACTACTAAATTAAGCAATCTAAACCTAACTAAAATTCAGGTTTTTAAAATATCTAATAACCTTTATAAAGACTCAAACTCCTTCTTTCTCTTCTACCTCAAGAGAAAACCATGCTCAACTCTCCCCAATCATATCTAAACCAAAGGGCTTCGAGGTATAGGGATTGAGAAGTAAGAACAACTCAAGTAAGTAGATCTAACTTGTGAATTTAATTTCAGTCTTTCTTAAAAAAATTAAATTAAATTAAAACCATAAAAATAATTTATTAATTTCAGCAATCTCCTACTCAACTTACCTGTATAGCAAAACTCACCATAATATATTTAATGGTTTCTAAAAATTTACCTAATAAAAATTTTGTATAATCATTATTTTAATATTCCACAAAACCTTGATTTGAGCAAATCAAAATCCAAGAAAGTAAACCCGTTTTTCATAATCAATATGATACAAATAGTCTAATCAATATCATGTCTATACAACGGCCATCCATGAAAATTTTTTATACATCAAAATCCAATCTAAAATTTAACTAAAATACATGTAAAGATATACCAACCTATAATTTTAATTTATATATTTTTTTCAAAATTTTAAAAACAAAGGATTTAAAAAAATAAATTAAAAAAAAAACAAACAGTGGCCGCTGCTCTCGGCCAGGCCGAGAGCAGCCCGGCCATGCCTAAGCCGGCCTGGCCTGGCAGGGCCTGGCCGAGCCCAGGCCCGGGCTTGGCATGCCCTGGCCCTGCTGGGCCGAGCAGCACAGGGCCAAGCCCTGTGATGCACACTGCAAAAAAAAGATAAAAAATTTACAGGCCGGACCAGACCTGTCCTAGCCTGGGCGGGCCTGGCCAGGTTCTGGCTAGGCTGGGCTGCACAGGGAGCCCAGAGGGAAAAAATTTGAAGATAATAAATTTGTTTCTATTAATGTAACTTTATCTGGTTTAGTTATATTCTTAACTTTTGGGGCTTGTGTATTTAGGACTTTATAATGAATCCTATAAATTACTGCAATTGTTTCAGTTTTAGTAAGAAAATTATATCCATGAGTCTTAATATTTAAAGTTACAGATTCTAAAATATTTGGGTTAATTAAAGATAAGTTTGGGATATACATTAAAGTAGACTGGTTCTTGACATAGACTAGTCTGTGTGACTCCCATTAGGGATTGGACATAGTCCAAATATTTTGCATCTCACAAAGATGGTAAAAGGGATGCATTTAATCCTTGCAGAGTTAATGGTTTTAATGAAATTTGTTTTAAACCAATATGTATAAAGTTATATTCATTAATAAAAGAAGCTAAATCATGACATTAGTTTTTTTGATTGCTCATTATTATCAACTTGAATAGTTTTTTCCATAGTTTTAATTGCTATGGTTGATTTAAAATCAAACATTCCTATATTATATATTTCTTTAGATGGAACTTTAGGAATAAATTATTTATTAAGATCTTCTATTTTAGATGTATATTCTATTAAAATAGCATTTTAAACAGATTTTCTCTTATTAAGGGTTCTAAAACTGGAACTTATTACGTTCATCTCTTTCAATCAAGATGAAGCCAAATATCCTGTGAGGGGTTCTGAATTTCTCCTCTAGATTGCTCTGAGTTATGAATTGAGGATGCACAATTGCTTCTTGATTAGAAAATATTGGACCAAAAAAGATGGTCAAGTATAAAGTTTCTATCCTGCACATCTACTATGATAATAATTACTTAGTTAATTTACGTTTATTTTAGACTAAATTCAAATTATCTAATCTATTATTAGTCTATAAAATCTAGCACGACTGTCAATGATTTATGAGTAACAACGGCCATCCTGGCAACTAACCTTCACGATTTACAATGTGTCATCCCACTAGGTGAAAGCCAGATCTAATAATACCTAGATGTTTAATCAAAGTTTAAATTAAAAATAAATTTACCTAAGTAATTGCCTTCACATTAGTAGTGCAGAATAGTATACCTTACTCATCCATTAACGTGGTTGAGTAACCAGTCGTCATCAATGTACAAGTTCAGTTGGACTTGCATCCTGGTCAATGAAAACAAAGATATGGCTTTCCGGTGGCTTTGCCTTTTGCTTTTTGTTATTTTGTTTTTTTGAAAAGAGCAAATTATGTATGAGTATTTCTATGCAAATTTGTACCCTTCTATTCTTGGAGATTTGAGGATATTTCGTTAAATTCTTATTAATGAAACGTTAGGGTTCTTACCTCACGATTTTATCTATAAAAAACCACTATGGCTGTTTATAGCCTGACCCACTTTTCTTTTTCTTAATTAGCACTTGTAAGTGTCAGGTATTTCAGGATATTTCTGTTAATCTCATATAAAGGTGGCCCACTTAACCTTGATTATTTGCATTGGATTCCTATTAAAGTTGACTGATATTAAGGATGCCCATATTATAGTCACATTTATATAGTTATATGGTCTCTTGAAATATAAAGGGTACCATGATGGAAAGGTTTATTTCAAGAGACTTATGTGCAAATGTGCGACCCACTTTTCTCCTCCTGTAAAGAAAACAAAACTCACGCTCATATTTTTTGGGTATCTCCATCAGAAAAGAATAGAGGGGTTTTGTGAAAAGAAAAGGAGATAGAGAAAAGAGGATCCTTTGCATTAGGTCTTGCAGGAATCAAAGCGAAGGACAAGGGTCTACTTCTTCCATACATCACAAGGATCTTCAACCTTCATCTCAATCAATGGCTTCAGGTATGTATCATGTATTAAGTTAATTACATGAATTTGATTCCCTTGAGATGTATTTGATTCTTGATTCATGGCCATTATTCCGCATTAAATCAATTTAATTTCCAACATTTGGTATCAGAGCCGTGTTTAAAGAATCAATACATCTTGGATTTAGGGATTAAGGAAGGTTAGGGTTTTGATTATCGATTTATAAAAAAAAAATCGAATTTTTGATCTGTTAATTGTAGAGTTTAATAGAGGATTTAATAGCCCTAAAATCATGTTCATATTCCTCTAATTATGCAATTAATAAGGATCAAAATTCAGGATTAAGAAACCCTAATTTTCCCTAATTTTTGATTAATTCGTCGGAACAGGAACTGCAATTAGATAACTGTTTCGTCGACTATTAGTCGACTAGTAATATGTTATAGTCGACTAATTCTCTTTTTCAGAGAGTTTGAAAGTCTCTGTTTGCTGCAGGAGTCGACTAGATTTTTTGTTGATTTTATGACTAGTCGACTAATTAGGTTATAGTCGACTAATCATATTTTTCAAGTCGACTAATTCAGTGACCCGAAAGTTGAGAACTCTCTGTTGGATTCAGGAGTCGACTAATAATATTTGTAGTCGACTGATAAATTTTATAGTCGACTAATTATAGGGTATAGTCGACTAACTTTTCCTTGCCCTAGTCGACTAGACCCAAACCTATAGTCGACTTAACTTGACCTTAGTCGACTAGTATTTCCTTGTAGTCGACTAATGGTCTAATATAATCAATCATTAAAGTATGTTACACATTTAAGTTGTTGTGTTAATATTGATTGATGCTTGATCAAGTAATGTATTGAGGTATTATGGCTTTACTCAAATAAAAGATTAGAGAATATTATTGGTTAGTTTTGTATTCAAAAGGCTTATTGATTTAGTAGTTGCCAAAGTGACCTATGTTAGTAAAACTTATGAATATACAACTAAATAAAAGACTTGTCAATGAGGAAGATATAAAAGACAATAATATTCTCGATGGCGGTTCTAGTTAGGAGATTGGGACTGGCCCAAAGGAAAGTCTCTTTCAAATAATTATGAACCGGGGTAGGATAGTGTAATTTATGTAACTTAGTGGTGTGAAAATGGATACCCAAAGGTAACATGACTTACTAACTAAGTGACATAAATTATATTAGACCTACATAGGTGATAAAAGTTCTCACCTAAAGAGTGAACACTAGATATGCTTAGGTTTCGCCCAAAGGAGAAATCAAAGTGATATCAATAGTTCATCTTAATTAATTTAAAGTTGATGTATTGATTAGTGGCCCTAATGTGAGCAATGTCCTATTATGTTTCAGTGAACGTCCCTACTTCCCTTCACACTCATGCCACCAGCATTCCGGCCTTGGATGGTACAAATTTCTCAGAGTGGTTTGAACATGTACAGTTTACACTGGGTGTTTTGGACCTAGACATGGCTTTAATAGTTGATAAACCTGATGAAGTAACTGCTGAGAGTACAGCAGAACAGGTCAGCCATGCCAAAGCTTGGGAAAGGTCTAATAGACTCAGTCTCATGTTCATAAAGATGACCATAACTAATAACATCAAGACTTCACTCCCTCCTACAACTATAGCATCTGAACTATTAAGTGCGGTTAAAGACCAATTTAAGTCTGCAGATAAGTCATTAGCTGGCACCCTTATGGCTGAACTTACCACCATGAAATATGATGGTAATAGAGGAGTTCAACAACACATTCTAAATATGTCTGATAAGGCTGCTAAGCTAGGATCACTGGGAATGAAAGTGGATGAGTCCTTCTTGGTACAGTTCATCCTCAACTCACTTCCTTCTCAGTTTGGGTCATTCAAGATCCACTACAATACTCATAAGGATAAGTGGAACTTGAATGAGCTAACTGGTATGTGTGTTCAAGAGGAAGTGAGACTGAGGCAAGAAGGACAACACTCAGTGTTGGCGGTAACTTCAGGAGGTATCCATAAGAAAAGTAAATATGGAAGAGGTAAGAGATTTCCATCAAAGAAAGGAAATGACCATGGGGAAAGTAGCCAAGGTCATAGAAAAGCTTTCACTATCAAATGCTACTTCTGTGGCAGAAAAGGACATGTGAAGAAGGACTGCAACAAGAGGAAAGCTTGGTTCGAAAAGAAAGGTACAAATCTTTCTTTTGTATGTTATGAATCAAATCTTGCTGAAGTTCCTTCTAATACTTGGTGGATAGACTCTGGAGCCACAACTCATATAACTAATTCAATGCAGGGATTCCTTACAACCAGGAAACCGAAGGAAAGTGAGAGATTCGTCTTTATGGGGAACCGTCTCAAAGTGGAGGTCGAATATGTTGGTGTTTATCGACTACTCTTGGAGACGGGTCATCAGATGGATCTTGAGGATACTTTTTATGTACCTTCGATTTCAAGAAACTTAATGTCATTATCCAAATTAGATGTTTTTGGATATTCTGTTTTGTTTAGTTGTGGAAAACTCTCTTTAATGTATAATTCAATTCTGGTTGGACATGAAATTTTATGTGATGGTTATATAAAATTTCATTGAATGATGAGTTTGCACAATCTTTATTATCTCTGCATTCGAATGTTGGTATAAAACGTGGCTTAATAAATAAAAAATCCTCAATCTTGTGGCATAGACGACTGGGGCATATCTCCAGGGATAGAATTATAAGATTAGTGAAGACTGGGATTTTGGATAACCTAGACTTCACTGATTTTGATGTGTGTGTGGATTGCATAAAAGGAAAGCAAACCAAACACACTAAGAAATGTGCCACAAGAAGTAAAGAACTCCTGAAAATAATTCATACAGATATTTGCGGACCACTCTCCATTCCATGTTTTACTGGAGAGAGATATTTCATTACCTTTATAGATGATCTGTCACGTTATGATTATGTGTATCTAATTAATGAAAAGTCTCAGGCTGTTGACATCCTAGAGGTGTTCATTACAGAAGTCGAGAGACAATTAGATAGAAAGGTTAAAATCATAAGATCAGATCGAGGTGGTGAATTTTATGGTAGATATGACGAGTCAGGACAACATCCTGGTCCATTTGCCAAATTTCTAGAAAAGCATGGCATTTGTGCTCAATACACAATGCCAGGTACGCCTCAGCAGAACGGTGTTGCTGAAAGGCGGAACCGAACACTTATGGATATGGTTAGGAGCATGATGAGCTTCTCTAATGTACCCAATTCATTGTGGAATGAAGCCTTAAAGACTGCTATGTATATCTTAAACGGGGTTCCTAGTAAGGCTGTCCCAACAACTCCTTTTGAGTTGTGGACTGGTAGGAAACCGAGTTTAAGACATTTACATGTTTGGGGTTGTCCAGCAGAGGCTAGAATATATAATCCACAAGAAAAGAAATTAGACTTAAAAACAATATCTGGGTATTTCATTGGTTATCCAGATAAGTCTAAGGGATACAAATTTTATTGTCCTAACCATAGTACAAGAATAGTTGAAACTGGTAATGTCAGATTCCTGGAAAATGGTGAAATTAGTGGGAGTGCTGAACCAAGAAAGGTAGATCTTGAAGTGGTAAGGGTAAATATCCCAATACCCTTTCTTTCAAGAGAAATTGCTGTCCCTCAGCTTGATCATCAAGTTGAGATACCAGAACAACAAGTTAATGTTGGTTCACCACTCCATGAGGATATTCCCATTGAAAATATTGTAGAACCACCACAACCGGCAGCTTTGAGAAGATCTCAAAGGGAAAGAAGAGCTGCCATTTCAGATGATTATGTGGTATATCTACAGGAATCTGACTATGATATTGGGATTAATAAAGATCCAGTTTCATTTTCACAAGCCATAGAATGCAATGATTCTAGTAAATGGGTTGATGCTATGAAAGATGAGTTGAAATCTATGGACCAAAACCAAGTCTGGGATCTCGTTGAATTGCCTTATAACTGTAAGAAAGTCGGGTGTAAATGGGTCTTTAAGACCAAGCGCGACTTTAAAGGCAATATCGAACGATATAAGGCTAGACTTGTAGCCAAAGGTTTCACTCAGAAAGAAGGCATTGACTATACAGAGACCTTCTCTCCAGTATCAAAGAAGGATTCTCTTAGAATCATTATGGCACTTGTAGCTCATTATGATTTGGAGTTACATCAAATGGATGTGAAAACTGCTTTTCTAAATGGAAATTTGGATGAGGATATCTACATGGAGCAACCTGAAGGGTTCGCAATTAAAGAACAAGAACACTTGGCTTGCAAATTAAAGAAATCTATATATGGACTTAAACAAGCTTCCAGGCAATGGTATATAAAGTTTAACGATACCATTACCTCTTTTGGATTTACAGAAAACACTGTTGATCAGTGTATATATCTAAAGATCAGTGGGAGCAAGTTTATTTTTCTGGTTCTGTATGTAGATGACATCTTGTTAGCCAGTAGTGATCTTGGTTTGCTGTATGAAACTAAAAGCTATCTTACCAAGAATTTTCAGATGGTTGATATGGGTGAGGCAAATTATGTTATTGGCATAGAGATCTTCAGGGATAGATCTCAAGGATTGCTAGGATTGTCTCAGAAAGGGTATATCAATCGAGTCTTGGAAAGATTTCATATGGAAATGTGTTCAGTCAGTCCTGCACCCATTCAGAAGGGTGACAGATTAAGTGGTAGCCAGTGTCCCAGAAATGACTTAGAAAAGGGTCAAATGCAGAAAGTTCCGTATGCATCAGCTGTTGGGAGCTTGATGTATGCAAGCACTTGTACCAGGCCAGATATCAGCTTTGCTGTTGGGATGTTGGGAAGATACCAAAGCAATCCAGGAATGGAGCACTGGAAGTTGGCTAAGAAGGTTATGCGGTATCTTCAAGGGACAAAGGACTATATGCTCACATACAGGAGATCAGATCAGTTGGAGGTGATCGGCTATTCAGACTCAGATTTTGGTGGTTGCCCAGATAGCAGGAAGTCTACCTCAGGATTTATTTTCTTGCTAGCAGGTGGGGCAATCTCGTGGAAGAGTGTGAAGTAGTCCATTATTGCTTCATCCACGATGGAGGCTGAGTTCATAGCTTGTTTTGAGGCCACAAATCATGCATTATGGCTAAGGAATTTTATCTCAGCACTTGGTGTAGTTGACTCTATTGCCAGGCCGCTGACGATATATTGTGACAATACAGCAGCCGTATTCTTCTCTAAGAATGGTAAGTACTCTAATGGTTCTAGACATATAGAACTTAAGTACTTGGTGGTTAGAGAAAGAGTTGAGAAACAGAAAGTGTCAATTGTAAGTTTAAGTACCACTTTAATGGTTGCTGATCCAATGACAAAGGGATTGCCTCCAAAGACATTCAAGGAACATGTTGTAAGAATGGGTCTTTTGGGCAATCTGTAAATGTGTATTTTGGTACTTATGTAATTGACATTATTGTACAAATAAAAGTTCTGTTTCTGTGTTTCCTGTTATCCAATTATGTGTGCACATATTATGTATGGATGTTTGTTAAACAGGAAATGTCTTTACAAGACAATTACAGGGGTCATTTTGGTTATGGACTCAATTAGTAAGGGTTATCAATGTTGTGGTACATAGAAGGGAGTATGACGTGGATGTTGTATAACCGCTATGACTCGCATTGGTAGTCCAAACTAATTGCAGTATTACGGTATTTCATATTTGGGCTTATCAGTTGTTGTTTTTTAAATTCGTGATCACGTGTCAAGTTTTTTCAGTATGAAATCCAATGAAGTCAAAATGATTTTCAAATGAGTCTTTTTTTTATTTGTTTTCTAAAGTTTTAACCTAATCGGTTAGTGGTCCAAGTGGGAGAATGTTAATCTCATATAAAGGTAGCCCACTTAACCTTGATTATTTGCATTGGATTCCTATTAAAGTTGACTGATATTAAGGATGCCCATATTATAGTCACATTTATATAGTTATATGGTCTCTTGAAATATAAAGGGTACCATGATGGAAAGGTTTATTTCAAGGGACTTATGTGCAAATGTGCGACCCACTTTTCTCCTCCCGTAAAGAAAACAAAACTCACGCTCATATTTTTTGGGTATCTCCATCAGAAAAGAATAGAGGGGTTTTGTGAAAAGAAAAGGAGATAGAGAAAAGAGGATCCTTTGCATTAGGTCTTGCAGGAATCAAAGCGAAGGACAAGGGTCTACTTCTTCCATACATCACAAGGATCTTCAACCTTCATCTCAATCAATGGCTTCAGGTATGTATCATGTATTAAGTTAATTACATGAATTTGATTCCCTTGAGATGTATTTGATTCTTGATTCATGGCCATTATTCCGCATTAAATCAATTTAATTTCCAACAATTTCATCAGCATGTTTGTAATGCAATTCATAACAAGATAATTGGATAATATTTTAAGGTTGAATATAGATAATTTATCTCTTAAAATGAACATTTCCATCCGCTGCTCAAATATGTTGTGTACGTCTCACTCTCTTTCTACTTAAATTTTTTACATCATGGTAAAGAGAATAAGGAGAATTAAGGGGATAGAAAAGGAAGGAAAAGAAACTTGTAATGCTAACAAAAGCCCATGATATTGAGTGCAATAACTTGAAGCACACCTATGGTCCATATTCAGCTATTGTACCCAAATTAATCAAACAGTAATGGATTTTCTCCTTCGAGAAAGAAAAAAAACAAAAACAAAAAAAAAAGAAGAAAAAGAAAATCAAAGACGAAAAAGGAAACCAAAAAAAATCTATGATCAAGCAAATTTTACCTCCTTCTTGGGTTGGGCTTGTGTATCATTTAACATTTCTTGCCGCTCAAGCGTGACTGTTGGAGTACCTAGCTGTTCACTGATAAAAGAGTAGGAGTGAAGTTTGAGTTGTCCTCTCTCGCGGTTTTCAAACGAGAAAAATGCATCATGTTAACCCTTGCCTTCCATAACTATTCACTTCCCAAGATGAGCATTTCAAAAGTATTTTTGTCTTAAAGATGGTTTTTCTTCAAAACTGCCACTAATATCAATGATGGATTATGATTATTAATAATTTTGTAACTACTATTATTATTCTCATGACGCTAATTGAAAGTGTTGGTATGATTATTTTGATACATAAGTTAACTGGATCGGGCATGCCAACATTGCTTTCATAGCTCAGTTGGTTAGAGCACCCGTTTAGTAAGCGGGAGGTCTTGAGTTCAAATCTCAATGAAAGCATTTTTGTTTTCCTTTTTTTGCATTTTTGTTTTTTTTTTTTTTTTCCAATTCACACACACTCTGTTTAATTTACAAGTGATGATCCCCTTACTTATAGTAGCAATTTTTTTACATTATAACTTTTCCTAATTTATTTCTCTTTGGATTTATATTGAACATAATATAACACACATAAATTCTATTTAATTAAAAAGTGATAATCCCACCACTCATGCTATTTTGAGGGGGAGGAGACATGCATGGACACTTGGGAACACTCCAAAGTTGGCTCCTTTCCTTTCTAATCTATTCCCATCAAAGCCACCTGCTTTTCCTTTTTTCAGCAAAATATGGCTCCCCCTCTCCTCCCCTCAAACTATTTGATGCTTGTCCTTGATGTTCATCATCCCTAAATGGTATGAGATCTGTACTGAATTGCAATCCGAAATCACACACATTTGAATTTGATAGTGGTCAAGCAAAGTTTAAAAATAGAAAATCAACAAAAACTATTTGAACAATTTCCAGTTCTTTTTTTGCAATGAGCTCTAGTTCTCACAATTATGAGTGTCTTGTTTGCAAAGCACTAGAGACTTGTCACTCGCCAACACGGTGCTCTTGCCCCCTTGATTTGAATCAGTACAGGTTGCTAATTTGTAAACTAAGTAACTTCTTACACACGCATAGTTTCTTCTAATTTTTCAGTATATTTTGATGCTTCATATGCTTTGAGTGATCCCTGTGTTCTTTCCCTTTCTCTTTTGTTTTTTGTTTGGTCTTTTCCTCGCAGCCTTGGCCAGAGCATCATATGTCACCTTCTTGCGCTTTAAGATGTCATCAGCTTCCACAGTTTTGAGTTATGGTTTTGGTTACAGTTAAATCTTCGTCTTGATTCTCCAATGCCCCTGTCACAAAGAACTTCAGCATCCAGAGTGTGACTTCACCCTGCAGCAAAAACAAAACCTGCTCCTATAAGGTTTTGCAATAGAGCCCCCCTTATTTTCCACAGACAGGGCCTTTATTCTATTAGATTGTGCAGGTAAGACCACTAAACTAATAAGAGGGAGCCATCATTCAGTTGTTGGGTCGTGTGCAACCATGTAACCCCATTTTCACCTGAAATTATAGGCAAAAAAGGCAGAAACTGTATTATCCCATTAAATAATATTGTCCAAACTTAAACTTCCTAACTCGAATCTAACTCAAGAGTACGACCTGTCGGGTTTACCCTCCCACACCTCATAGAGCCTTGAGTTAGATTTGAGTTAGACAGACTGTATCAAAATAGCATTACTCGAATTTAATGAAGCTAGCGCGGGTGTCATCGAAGTGTTCTTTTTCAGGTAAATTCAAGTCAAGATTCGGTACGTGATTGGCATGTGACCGTCTTCCAACAATTTGACAAATGCTCTGCCCCTCGACATTGCTTCATGGGGGTTATCGGCAGACTACGATAAATGGAGGATAAATAATCTAGTAGACAATACCTGAGGTAGAGGAAAGGGGTTAATAAATTAATAACTACTTATAAAGAGTACACTTCGAGTGTGTTTGACATTGCTTGTGCTTATGGGTAAGTCTTTTATGAAATCGTCAATAAAAAAGACTTTTACAATGTATATAGTGTTTGATAATTTTAAAATCTAAAGTGCTCATCAATAAAATTAATATCTAAAATAATTTGTTAGGAACAGTTTGGATAAAAATTAATGTATGAGAGAAAATTTAATAAGATTTTGTGGAGAAAATACAAAGGAAAGTTAAACTTCTACTACGAGGTTAGATTGCATGGAAGATCATGGGAGAGAAACATAAGAAAGAAAAGAAGTCATTGTGCGTGGCTTTTACTTCATCGGTTACAGACCCCAAATTTTTTTGGCTTCTTCAAATCGCAGTTTTTGGCTTATACTTATTCGAAAAATTCTTTTTTATATTATCAAACACTTAAATTTTCAAAAAAACACGTATCTGCTTTAAAAGTTGTGATTTGTGAAAGCACTTTCAAAATCAATACCAAACACATCCTTAGACTTGTTATTTTCACGGAAGGTTTGAGGTTTCTTTAGTTTCATCTCGGCTTCCACGAGTATTGATCCGAAACTGACATGAAGTTTCGATTTCACAAGTTTCAGTTGATATTTCTGATGAAACATACCAAAACAGGGGGAACCAAGGGCAAAAGGAGATAAAATGTTATACTTCTAATTAATAATTACATCCCTTTTGTTTCTGCAGTCATCCGAAATTCTTTTATCCTAATTTGTTGTAATTAGATCACAATTATTGTTTAGAGTTTAATTTTCATTATAATCTCAATTTACCATTACTATTGACAACTTTCATATTACTTTATATTAATTTTTGTTTTGTTTATGTTAAAAACAAAAAACCCTTAATTAATCTTCCTTAGAGTAGATAATATATATGTGTGTGTATATATCAGAAATATGTATATCAGCTGACAGCTGAGAGTGCCTCTCAGCCTACGGTGACGTGGTACATTATTAGCCACACTAGAAAAGACGGCCCGCCTATTGAAACAATTGAAATTACTAAATGCCCCTGCGGTAAAAGATAGTGGATCTGTACAGTTTATTATTTTTTTTATATTTCTAATGTTAGTTAATATTGTCACCATTATCTTGTATAACTGCGACCAACTGAATATGAATCATGTCTCTTTAAGTGCAACTTCATCAAATCACGAAACAAATTTGAATGCTTCTTTATTAAATTTTTTTACGCAGATTTTATATATTTTAGGAATGCGCCTAAACTCGTAGTGGTCAATAAAATAATTCCTCAATAGTTTTAAAAGCGCCCTTCGTTGCAGTCTATAATTATTTAATTTGTAGATTTTTATGATATGATCTGTAAGAATTTTACTGATCGCGAACATAGTCGCAGTTTACTTGTTTGCATGTAACGTATAAATTATTATTATTATTTTTTTACATATTCTATGCGAATAAGGACAGCGACTATGGTCGCAGTGCTTAACCACAGCATGTCGTGGATTATTTTTTGGCTAGGTTAAATGTAATAACGGTGACTAAGGACTGCGAATATAGACACAGTTTACGTATGATTTATATATTTGTTCTTCACTGTAACTGTTGTCTCAGCCGCCTATAAATTATGAAATTTTTTTTTACATATTGCATGCGAACAAGGACTGCGACTATGGTCGCAGTGCTTAACGACAGCATGTTTTAGATAATATTTTTTGCTACGTTAAATGTAATAACGGTGACTACGGACCGATACTATAGTCGCACTTTACATATTATTTTATATATTTATTTTTCACTGTAGCTGTTGTCTTATCCGCCTATAAACTATGAATTTTTTTTACATATTGCATGCGATCAAGGACTGCGACTATGGTCGCAGTGCTTAACGACTGCAGTCGCAGTTTTCTAATTTGTGATATATAGTGAAATATCTGATTTGAGAGGATTGTGATCATATTCTCAGTATCATCTGTTTATATAGTTTAATTTTATACTGCGACCATAGTCGCTGTTTTTAACTTTATTGAATGCAAAACGATCAAACTATTTATGACAGGACAACGATCGTGGTCGCAGTTTCATATATAAATATAGTTAATCATGGACTTCAACCATAATCATAATTCTATTAGTTCAGAATAATTATTATCTGAGTACTGCGACCATTATCACAGATAAGATACAGAAATAATAACTATACAACATACTTTATATGCATTTAAAAAATATGAAAGATCATTTTAGAGATGGAAGTAAATTTTGTTTATAATATAATATGGTTAGAAAGAGACCTTACAAAAAAAAAGCATTAAAAACTCTTAAAAGAAGATAAAATAACGTTGAATATCAGAAGATCAAGAAATCTTAATCCTCGTCATCATCACCATCATAAGCAGATTCGTCGTGTTTATTCTCCTTGTCTTCCTGTTCATCACTTATTTCCTCATCTTCTCCCTCGTCGTCCGGCTCGTTATGCTCTTCAGTTTTTTTCCTCCTTTTGTGGGTGCTTTGGTTCATCGATAAACTCCCAGAATGAATTGTCTGTATCAAGCTCTTCTTCGACCCGTGTCGAGAAGAACCTGTAAAAGATATGCTCAAAGAATGCGAGCCCCCAACATCAGAGGACATGCTTTCATCAAGCATGTCTCAGTGAAGTGGCAGAGGAATAAGTTCCTCCTCACTAAGCCCCATGAAAACATCATCATCATCATGAAGAGGAGGATCAGATAAAATATTATCTGATACAGTGAGATAGTCAATAGGAGTGAATTCCATACTGCTTTCAGATACACTAGAATACCCTGAAGAAAGAGGACCGATAGGAGAATGATTGGAGTTAAAATCTGAGTGCTCAGAGGAAGAAGATTGGGAAGATATGATTCAAGAATGAATTATTTTCCAGAAGTTTTGAAATCAAATTGAAAATAAAGAGCATAAATATCATTTTTAGATATGAGATAATATATTAGTTACAAGCAATATAAAAAGGTCAATAATGTGAAACAACATGAATAGTAATAATAATTGTTATAGGTGATGATTGAGTTTTCAAAGAATTGGTAAAAAGAAATTAATAATTAATTGAAGCAGTTATGGCGGGAGAATCCAAAGAGTTCTTTTTTTCTGGAGGTTTATTATGTGAACTACAAATTAACTTTTTATATAATATTTTTCTTATATTTTTAGATTACGTATGGTGCACATCTTTCCTTTATCAAGATTAATATTATTGCATCGATTTTTTCGAGACTGTTGCTGTATCACGGTAGATAGAATATTAATTACTTCAATTAGTTCAGAGTAATCAATATAGTATTTTATAAGATGTGATATACGCGGACTGATCTCACGGTCGCAGGGCTAATCTACTTTGTAAAACGATCAAAATTCTGTTACATAAGGCATAAGAATAAGGACAGCGACTGTGATCGCAGTGCTGAACGATAGCATATTTCGTCTGTTATTTCTATGTGAATAAGGAATGCGACTAGGGTCGCAGTCGTAATATAAAATTGAAAGGTATATTATATTAAGTCTGCGACCATGATCGCAGTGATTGAAAGTTTTATTATACTATATCTGTGACTATGATCGCAGACTTTATAAAACGATCAAAATTCTATTACATAAGGCATGCGAATAAGGACAGCGACTGTGATCGCAGTGCTGAACGATAGCATATTTCGTCTGTTATTTTTATGTGAATAAGGAATGCGACTAGGGTCGCAGTCGTGATATAAAATTGAAAGTTATATATATTTTTGATTATAGTTTTGAATGTATGCGTACTGCGACCTGGATCCAATTTATAATATACATTAAGAATAAAGCAATTTTTTAGGACCAAGACCGACCATAGTCGCAATTCATTAAAATTGCATGAAATATTATACAACTAATCTGTAAATATTGTGGCAGTTACGAGAATATTTGATTTAAAAAATATCTGCAAAATAATTAACCATTATATTTCATTATTTTTTTACAGTGTACATTTGTAATACAAAAAATAATAAACGGCCGCCCCACTTAAATTTCATTTTTCTATTCATTTCAGTTTCTTTTATTAAATCTATATGAATTGAAAATAACACGAAATTAAATAATAAAAATTATAAACAGTTTTTATTAGGTTTCACGCATGTTTTTTACTTTTACTGCTGCTGTTTTTTCTTATTATCTTGATCCAATTTTTTCCTTTATATTTTTGATGTAGCAGAATTAGGAATTTTATAACTGTAGAAATACTCAATAGAAAATTCTTTGTAAATTACAAATATTTTAGGTAAAATTTTGTTGTTGATGAGTTTTTGCTAGTTTAGAAGTAAAAAGGGGTATTTTGGTCATCTTGATTAACAATTCTTTAGGCGGGATGTTTTTAATTTTTTTGGCACCTACACTCTGCCACCGATATGTGGCATATATTCGTCCACGTCACCGCCGGCTGAGAAACTCTCTTAGCTGTCGGCTGGGGTATAGTAACCCTATATATATATATATATATATATATATATATATATATATATATATATATATATATATATATATATATATATATATATATATATATATATAATACACGTGATGGGTACAGGCTATCGGATAGAAACCCAATAGCCTAATAACCCAATAACTTATCTAACAATCCCCCTCAAGCTGAAGCATAAATATCAACAATGTTCAGCTTGCTACATAGGATAGAAAACACTTTTGATGAAGCTGCTTTGGTGAGAAGATCCGCCAACTATTTTAAAGATGAAGTAAACGGTAGAGAAAACATCTTTTTAGTTCATGCATCTCTGAAAAGATGACAATCAACCTCATATGTTTAGTTTTCTCATGAAACACAGGACTCTGTGTGACATCGATAGCAGACTGGTTATCACAAAACTTAGATATAGATCCAACCTATTTAAATTCAAGCTCTAACAACAAGTTCTTTAACCACATCATCTCACAAGTAGTATGAGCCATGGCTCTATGTTCAGCTTCTGCACTGAATCTAGAAACAACATTTTGTTTTACTCTTCCATGTTACAAGATTTCTTCCAACAAATATGTAATGGCTAGTATATATTTTCTATCCCCTTATCACCAGCATAACCTGAGTCAGAATAGCGAAAGATGCAAACATGTCCATGCTTCTTATACATCAAATATTTTCCAGGAAATCTTTTGACATAGGCAAGAATCTTCAAAGTGGCAATCTAATAAACCTCTCTAGGCTGATGCATAAACCTGTTCAGTACCCTGATTGCAAATGTTATCAGACCTAGGATCAACTTTTTAATCAACCTCATATACTGTCCAGGGTCGTCAAGAGGGTGATTACCATCACACCATAAATTCATATTGACTTCCAATAGAGAGCTAGCAGGTTTGCACCCTAAAAGACCAATTTGCTCAAGGAGATCAAGTGCATATTTTCTTTGAGACAGAAGTAACTCATATTTTTGATAGAAAACTTCAATCCCAAGAAAATATTTCGGCTTTCCCATATCCTTCGTCACAAGATAATGATCGAGATATTCTTTTGTTTTTGCTAAAGAAACAGAGTCTCTCCCAGTTGGCAAAATATTATCAACATATATTGCCAGAATCACTGAGCCAGACTTAGTACAAACAAAGACTGAGTGATCTGAATGATAGCGAGTAAAGCCAATATCAGAGATAACCAAGCTGGACTTCTCAAGCCATGCTCTTGAACTCTTTTGAGTCCATAGATTGCCTTCCTAAGTCTGCATATATCATTCTCCTCCTAAGCAACATACCAAGGAGGTTGCCCCATATAAACTTTCTTCTTTAAATCTCCATATAGAAAAGCATTCTTGATATCTAGTTGAAATAAGAGCCACTCTATATTAACAGCCACAGAGAACAGAACCTGAATGTAGTTTAGATGAGCAATTGAAGAGAATGTCTTAAAAAATTCACACCAAATGTTTGTGTGCAACCCTTAGCAACAAGCTTGGCCTTATATCGATCTTCAGAGCCATCCAGGTGATACTTAAAGGTATAGACCCAGCGACAACCAACAACTACACCTTTGGGAGAAGAGACCAAAACCCAAGTTTCTCGAAAAATCAGCGCATCCATCTCCTCACCATAGCATGCTTCCAGGTTGGTACCAATATTGCCTCCTCATAAGACCTAGGAATAAAGATAGAAGACAAAGACAGGGCAAACTGACGAAAGAAGGGACTAAGACGATCAATCATAGAAAATGAAATAGGAAATAGGAAATAGGTTGATCAGAACAAGATCGTTTACATTTGCAGAGAGCAATTGGAACATCAAAATCAAAGGGAATTGCTGATGGCTAAGGAGGACTTTCCACTGGAGAGGAGTCGGTGGGAATTGATTCAGAGGAAGAAACTTTTGTCCCGTGGGTGTAAACGTATCTGAAATCCCGAAGAGACTTTGATGCAGGTAACAATGTGGTGTCTATCGGTGACACTAGTGAAGAGATATCAGGAACAGGAGCAGGTATAGACAACATAACATATGGTGGAAGAAAGATAGACTCTGATGTAGTAATTGGACCTTGTGGACAGAAGTATGAAATTGATTCAAGGAACGTGACATCTGCAGCAGAGACAAAGTTCTTCCTATTGGTAGTATTGTAGCACCGGTATCCTTTTTAGAGTTCTAAAATATCTAACAAAAACACACTTGATCGACCAAGGAGACAATTTATTTGAACTAGAAGACAAGTTCTAAACAAAAACACATACATCCAAAAACACGAGGAGTCATGAAAAAAACATTTTGTTAGGATAAAGATAGAAAAATGGAATTGTGTTATTAAGAACAGATGAAGACATTCCATTAATCAAATAACAAGCACTTAATACAACATAAGACCATAAGAATTTTGGAACATACATATGAATCATCATGATTCTAACAACATCTAGAATGTGTCTATATTTGCGTTCAGCGACATCTTTCTGTTGGGATGTGTGAGAGCATAAAGTTTGATGAATAATCTCATTCTCAGAACAAAATACAGATATATTATTTTTCACATATTTCAAAGCATTATCAGTACGAAACATACAAATAGAAGTAGAAAACTGATTTTTTTTA
Source organism: Agave tequilana (assembly GCA_038442645.1). Classification (NCBI taxonomy): domain Eukaryota; kingdom Viridiplantae; phylum Streptophyta; class Magnoliopsida; order Asparagales; family Asparagaceae; genus Agave; species Agave tequilana. The sequence continues at coordinate 86,196 of JAVJIF010004021.1, forward strand.
ATTTCATTAAAGAAAAGTTAATAGCACCGGAAACTTCAGACCTCTATCTAAGCAAATAAAGCCAAGTCATGCGAGAGAAATAATCAATAAAAATGAGAAAATATCAAAAATCTTTAATTGAAGGCACACGACTAGGACCCCAAACGTCTGAATGAACTAACTCAAACGTAAAATTACTACAGTTATTGACTCGACTCTGATAAGTGGTACGATAATGTTTTCTTAACTCACAAGACTCGCAACCTAAACTGAAAATAAATAACGCAACAAATACTACAGACCAAAGCTTTTGCATGGAAGGATGACCCAGTCGCCAATGCCAGAGTAGAACAGGATCAGGCTGATTTACAACAAAGCCTATATGAGACACTGTCATTTAAATAATACATACCTCCTCTCTTATGCCCCAAACCAATCCTCTTCCTAGTTGATAGGTCTTAAAAGAAACAGTAGGAAGGAAAAAAATTGTTTTGCAGTTATTTTGCTTGGTAAATTGACTAATGGATAATAAGCTAACAGAAAATTTTGGAACTTATATAACATCAGTAAGAGTCAAGGATAGAGTACCATGAGCTACCTCATTGTCTTATACAGGATACTGAAGACCATTAGCAATATTAACAGAAGAAAATTTATTTGAAAATTTTAATGAGGCAATTTTTTGCTTAATACCTGTCATGTAAGATGAGGCTGATGACTATAATATCCAAGGCTTTTGAATATATGCAATATAGGTATTCATATCTGAAGAGAATGCAAGAGTCGCTGAATAACTAGTTTGAGAGAACTCGAACTGACACAATTTGTCATACTCGTCCTGTGAAAACACTACAATGAAAAAGCCAAAAGAATCAAAAAGAGTGGATGAAGATGCATGAGAAGCACTACCAGGGGTAGGGAGAGTCAGTATTAACCAGTTGTGCCCATTTAGGCGGCCAAACTTCTCCCAACACTTCTCAGAGATATGATTATTCTTCCCGCACATTGTCAGGGCTCCTTATCAAAGCCATTATGCAGTCCACCATAGGATCCACGTCCTTCTTCAAATGAGCCACGTCCTCCAAAATCACATTCTCGATCGCGACCGTTATGAAATACACCTGGAGGGGGGTGAATAGGTATACAGCTAATCAATTAAAATTCAATGCAATATAAAATGAGATGATGCAACCTATCACTCAAAATAAGACTAGAAGCCGAATTTCTCGTGAAGGGCTCTGAACATCTCCTCGTGATTCCTCTAGATAAGAGTTTGAGGTGCTTAATTACTATATTGTTGTGATGAGTTTAGATCGACAATAATGAATGAATAAAAAGCAAATAAGTAGAGAAAAACAATCGCAAACAAGAAGATTTATTTCGAAGTTCGAGCCACTGCTTTACGTCCCCGCTTTCACCACCGTGAAGGGTTTTCCAATCCACTATAGGATCTTCCACCAAGGGACCTTACACCAAGAAATTACAATCACTCAGAGTACAGAACTCCCCAATATACTCCTCTAATCCAGAGGTAGCGTAACGACAATGGAACAATCTCTGGGTGATCAAAAGACCACAAACTTTCTCTTGAAAAACTCTCTTACAAAATCATATAGAATAAAATATAAATTTGAAGCTCAAGAATTTGTAAGTGAAAGTAAAATCAAAAGAGAGATTTTGAGAACCAAAAACTTGAAGTAGATTTTTGAAAATAAAACACAAAACTGAAACTTCAAAGTTCTTTGTCTTGAAACCCAAAACTTGATTTTTCAAATAGAATTATTGTTGTGTTAAACTCAACCCTAATGACCCCTTTATATATGTTTTAGGAAGAGTAAATATAGTATAATTTTATCAGGTTTAAAAGGAATAAATTGACTATTAAAATTCAATAAATTTTTTTTTAAAATATGTTAAAATCAGCCTCCAGAAAATTAGCTGTTACTGCCAATCTGGCAGACTATTGTCAACTTTGAGCACAATTTTCAGGCAGAAGACATGAGAATTCAAAAAAAAGTATATAGGACTTATTTGTAAAGCTTGAAGTCTTACTTTTAATGCAACTTATATTAATGAAATATCATTTTGGAATCGAAAGTTATGAATAAAATACTGAAAGGTGTCAAATCAAAAACTATAAACTGTTTTTAGAACAAGAATAGACTTCAACCCAATATTTGACACCTTAACATTTGAATTAGAAAATAATTATTGAATACGAAATGTAGCCCCGAAAGTTATCTTGAAATTGAATTTAAATCATATTAATTGAGTATAAAAATAAAAGTTATGACTAGAAAATTAAAAGGGTGTCGAGCAGATCAGCAGAACTAAAACTGGTTAAAATCTAAAACCCGGTATATGTGTACTTGAAATCTAAATTCGGTTAAACCGAAAACCAAACATATTAAACTTGTGTGTGTGCGTGCGTGTGAACTTGAGGTTCAAAAATATATTCTACCCTTTAACAAACTAAACTAAACACAAACCGATGTTTTCTAGTAGAACTCCTTCTCTAAGTTGACTCAATCCAAGTACGATCCAACGAGCTTGACTCCAATCGAGTACTAGATGCGATCTTGATGCGCGAGCTTTTGAATCTACATGTTTTAGCTCCAAAACTCCTTTGTTAAAGCTAGACACCTACTAATATGTCGATTAATAACTGGAACTATATGAACACAAGATCATTAATAAACTATAACTATATGAGTTAGTCATCATTAAAACTAAAGTGATGGGTCTTTGGGCCAACAATCTCCCCCTTTTTGAGATGACAAAACTCATAGTGTTATATATGCATGGATTAAAGTTAAGCTTTATAGAAGCTCTCCCTTAACTCGTGGATAGCATAAATACTAAGGATATTCAATAAAAGCATAAAATAAACAAAGACATATATACATAAACAAGGATATAAACATGCATATATAAACTCTCTAAATTCTTCTCCCCTTTTTTGTCAATTCATCAACAAAGGGGTGAAGACATCCAACAATAAAGATGTATATGCAGCATACATTCATAAAGAGGAGAGACGTTAAGTTAGCTCTCCCTGCATACAGCATTACATGAAGAAGGGATAACTAGACCCTAACCCACATAAAGCATAATATATAATGTATAAGCGGAGATGTTAAGCTCCCCCTATACACGTGTACCACATAAAGAAGAGAGGTCAAGCTTATCAATATGTAAAGTGCACTAAACATGAATCTATATATAGAGGAGATGTTAAGCTCTCCTTGCATATAAGCAATATATATCAACAAATTTTAAGATAATCTTGAAATCACTTTTAAAACAATTTTTTTTGTAAATTTCTTAAAGTCAACATAATGAATTATAATACTAATGAAATCAAATTGTAGTTGACAAAAATAAATGTTGGTACCACTTGTAAAAAAAAATTTTAAGATACCAATAGTAGATTTTGATACCAATTGAAGGTAAAATATGAAGTACATTTTTATACCAAAAAAATATAAATACCAATTGAAATCAATGTATAAGCTTGTAAAGATATCAATTAACATTTGGAATAAAATGAAGCTTAACATGAACATAATTTGTGCTTTAAGAATGTAAAGATATTATAAAATAAGGACAATCAAATCATATATATGTATGTATGAAAATGAAAATACCAATTGAAATTGATTCTAATTGAAATTTAAAGCATACATATATAAGAAACACAAATATGAGTATACAAAAATAAAATAACATGAAGATCATATGTATAACTCATACCTACCACCCTATACATGCACATGTTTAAAAGATATTCAATAAGGGTATACAAAGCATGGTCGCCCATCCAACCGCCTTTAGATGGTAGGAGTTTTCAAAAATCATGATTTGAAAATATTTTAGCATAATTTGAAAACTCTACCAATTGAAGAATAAATACTTGTCTAAAGATAATTTTGAAAAACTAGTATTAAATCCTTCAAATATGAAAACAAGTCATATATCCCATGAAAACATGAAAATCACACAATTTCGACACTCAAATAGCAATAAAGCACATATATGCTCATAAAATAAAAAATCATGAGTAAACACCAAATATAGAGTGTAAAAATCAGTAATCAACAAAATCATGAAAATAAGACATTGAATCTCATACAAATTTTCTTTATCAAAAACATGAAAATCATCAAAACTAAATAGACTTCAAGGTATATGTATATTTTGTTGAAACTAAAAGCATATATACATAACCTAAACATAAATAAGTCTATAAAAGAATTTACATGAAGGCAAGTGACTCAAGGGTATACATGTATATTTATTAGTTTTATACAAAATTAATATATACATGAAGCTAAACATATTATTATAAAAACATGTACAAAAATAGGAAATGCAAGTTAGAATGCAAGAATCATCAAAATTAGGCTATACAAGTACATCTAATGAGTATAAATGAGCAATAAAGCACAAATATATAATAATCAAATGTGGCTCATTAGTTGTACAAGTATAAACACAAGTTTTAATAAAAACTACATCTAAACAAGTAATCAAAACATGAAACATAACATAAAACATAAATCAATATGATCACTAGGGTAAATGCATGTGCTTTAGAGCTAGCATATACATAGTAGTTAAAAAATAGTGAGAACATAAATATAATAATCCATATAAACATGGGTGTATCTCAAATACTACATATGTATATCACAAATCTAATAAATATTGCATTTAAACATATTGAACATGAAAAATCAAGACATGCTAAAAATTATCAATGAAAAAGCATGTAAACATAAATAGGAGTTAGAGATAGTTACTAGAACTAATAGGGCTAATCTCTAGGTCTCCAAACCATGGTGGTCTTCCCACCAACATCCTTGAAGGTGATGCATCCAATGTAGAGTCCATCAAGCTCTAATGCATCCACTATCGAGACACCAATACCCTCACATCAAGTGAGAGCCCACGCCTACATCAAATAAAATAGGAGTGGATTTTGGTACCTGTACCTTATTGGGTCCATGGGGTTAACACCTTTCCTAACCCAAACAAATTTAAAATTTAAAGTATTTATTCTATCATAACAAAATCTTGCAAGGTGGCCCTACGTCCACAATGTGTACAAGTGTACACATGAGCATGCATAGTGTCATGTGTCTGAATATGAGAAGCATGTGTATGGCGTAAATGGTGTGCATGAACATGTGATGCATGTTTCTTGTAAAACGTGGATTCTAACTTCTTGTGATTCATAGCACATTGGCTCAAAGTGGAGTCCAAACAGTCAATACTCTTTTTAACATAATTATATCATTTTCAACATTAGAAGAAGAAGTGGGGCATGCATTCTTATCAATACATGGCGATTCTATAATAGCATGACAAATTTGAGAAGAAAAATTGTTTTTCAAAGAAATATTTTCCTTTGAAACCAAATCCAATTCTTTTAAAATTAAAGCAATTTTATTTTTCAAAGAATTGTTCTCTTTTAAAACAATTTCAAGTTTTGAAGCCAAAACTTCATTGTTCTTCAAAACATCATCACAATAATTTTTATTTTTCAAAATTTCATTTTCCTTTAAGGCAATGACAAGTTGAGATTTCAATGAGTCCCTTTCACTTGAAATCTCAACCCTCTCTTACAAAGCCATATTAAGTTTTGAAAATAAATCCTTATTTTCTTTTTTTAATTTGAAACTTTTCTTTTTTAAAAGTTTGTATTTTTCTAGCAAGTTTTCACAAATTATAGATAGTTCTTCTTTTAATGCATCTGCATCCATGTTATCATAAGAAGAACTAGAACTATCATCTAGTTGAGTATCCGAATGTATCTCAAGGGAGTCATTACCTTGGACCATGAAGAAAGGTTGGTCGGACTCTTCTCCACTAGATTCTTTCTCCACATTGATTGTCGTTTGAAGCTCGTGAGAGGCCAATGTGTTCTATACTGCAAAAGCGGAATCAAAATGAAAAATCATAGATAAATATTCTTTACTAAGTGAATGTTTTAGTGCATCTAGGGCTTGTGTATTAGCCTCAATGTACTTGACATTACCAAAATAGATTTTCTTAGTAATGGCAAGATAGACATGCAAACCAAGGGCTTTTAAATAAACACTGATTCTAATCTTCCATATATCAACGTTAGAAACATCAAACATGGGAGGGGCAAGGTGATCCATGAGTGTATAGACTATATGAGTGCAAATGCAAATCTAGATTAACTAACCAAGATCTCACTCCTAGTGGTTAAACCTAATATCAGGAGTGTAGGCTCTGATATCAATTGAAAATACACCTAGAGGGGGTGAATAGGTGTACAGCTAATCAATTAAAAATTCAATGTAATATAAAATTAGATGATGCAACCGATCACTCAAGATAAGACTAGAAGCCGAATTCCCCGTGAAGGGCTCTAAACTTCTCCTCGTGATTCCTCTAGATAAGAGTTTGAGGTGCATAATTACTATCTTGTTATGATGAGTATAGATCAACAAAAATGAATGAATAAAAAGCAAATAAGTAGAGATAAGAAAGCAATCACAAACAAGAAGATTTGTTTTGAGGTTCGAGTCACTGCTCTATGTCCCCGCCTTCACCACAGTGAAGATTTCCCAATCCACTATAGGATCTTTCACCAAGGGACCTTACACCAAGGAATTACAACCACTCAGAGTATACAACTCCTTATTACACTCCTCTAGTTCAGAGGCAGTGTAACGATAACGGAACAATCTCTGGGTGATCAAAAGACCACAAACTTTCTCTTGAAAAACTCTCTTACAAAACCCTATAGAATAAAAGATAAATTGAAGCTCAAAAATTTGTGAGTGAGAATAAAATCAGAAGAGAGATTTAAGAACCAGAAACTTGAAGTAGATTTTTGAAAATAAAAGCATAAAACTGAAACTTCAAAGCTCTTTCTCTTGAAACCCAAAACTTGATTTTTCAAAGAGAATTGTTGTTGTTGTGTTAAACTCAGCCCTAATGACTCCTTTATATAGGTTTTAGGAAGAGTAAAAATAGTTTAGTTCTACCAGGTTTAAAAGAAATAAATTGACTCTTAAAATTCAACAAAACACATTTTAAAAACATGTTAAAAATCAGCCTCCAGAAAATTAGCCGTTACTGCCAATCTGGTTGAGCACAGTTTTCTGGTTGAAAATGTGAGAATTCAGAAATAAGCATATAGAACTTATTTATAAAGCTGGAAGTCTTCTTTTTAATGCAACTTAAATTAATGCAATATCATTTCGAAATAGAAAGTTATCAATAAGATACTGAAAGGTGTCAAATCAAAACATTGTAAACTGTTTCAATATTTGACATCTTTAACATTTGAATCAAAAATAATTATTGAATACGAAATGTAAAACCCTGAAAGTTATCTTTGAAATGCAATTTAAATCATATTAATTGAATATAAAAATAAAAAGTTATGACTAGAAAATTAAAAGGGTGTCGAGCAGATCAACAGTACTAAAACTGGTTAAAATCTAAAATCCGTTATATGTGTACTTGAGATCTAAAATCGGTTAAACCAAAAACTAAATATATTGAACTTGTGCGTGTGCTTGTGTGTGTGAACTTGAGCTTCAAAGATATATTTTACCCTTTAACAAACTAAACTAAATATAAGCTAAAGTCTTCTTGTAGAAATCCTTCTCCGTCGACTCGATCCAAACACGATCCAACAGGCTTGACTCCATCCGAGTGCTAGATGCGATCTTGACGCGCGAGCTCTTGAATCTATATGTGTTAGCTCTAAAACTTCTTTGTTAAAGCTAGACACCTACTAATATCTTGATTAATAATTGAAACTATATAAACACAAGATCATTAGTAAACTATAACTACATGAGTTAATTATCATCAAAACTAGAGTGATGGGCCTTTGGGCCAACACATTACCTCTGCTACGTCTAGACACCATGACAGACTGATCAACAAATGGTGTAGGGGACACATTTGCTCCAGTAGATACACGATAACTCTGAAGAAAGTAGCAGTCAATGTGAGAATACTATCTCCTTCCTATATCTGACCTCACATCTGTGATCACAATGAGAGACTCAATTAAAACAAAAATTTCGACATTGCGAGATCCTGACGATATTTCCTCAGTATCACTACATCAGTAACAGTAGGTTGATGCATCTCTAGTCATTGTTATAAATATTGACAAAATACTGATATATCAGCTGAGATATTGATATTTTATTCTAAACGATACGATAAGTACAAAATTTTACAAAATATCATTTTGGACTGATGTTTGCTGATATATCACCACGTGGCTGATATATTAACCAATATTCAAGATGAAAATATCTGATATATCACCACATGATGCATTTGAGGAACTTCTATAAACACATTTGAGGAGCTTTTACAAAACGTAAGTGCCTCCTATGAGTTTATGACCCTAAACTTACTTTTCGTAGTTTCATATGATTTATGTAGGTAATCACATGTATATTCTTCATCCGGTATGACGTCCGATTTGATGTCCGATATTTAATACCATGGTAATAATCAATTTTGCATATTTATTGTCACATTCTCATATTTATTTTTAATAAATCTCTGTTATTTTATCCTCTTATTGCTTAGTGATGTACAAACTTTTATAAAAAAAGAGAAAAGAAGGAAAAGAACCCAACAAGCCCAAAAGCCAAAGAAATTCAAAGATTTGAGGCAATCATATTTGGAGATTGAAAGGAAAATCCAATTAAATTTATTTTTGAAAATCAATTATTCTCCAAGTAAAGAAGAAAAAGATATTCCCAGCATATTCAACATTTAAATTCAAATTATAAGAATATACCCTTTGATTATTTGGCAAGATAGAGGCACAGAAGAAAACTCCAAAAATTTACAATTTAATCAAAATTCGGATTCAAACTGGGCAATTTTTAGTAATTTGATTATAACTTTTGTTATAAAAATGCAAATCTGATGATTTAAAATACTCCAGAAAGAAGACTTAAAGGGATACAATTCTTTTGTTAATTACTATTTTTAATTCAGTCGTTTGTTAGTCATATGAAGCAATCAATACGATATCTAGCTCCGACCCAATTCAATTAAGTTCTCAATCAAGAGAAAAAGAATATTCTCAGCATATCCACAGTTCAACTTCAAAATTTTAAGAATATACCTTTTGATGAATCAGCATTCTGATGAGTCACTACCACAGGCTTCCTCCTATAAATACCCAAAGGATGTAGAGGAAGAACATACAATAAATTAGAATTGGAATTCTTCTTTATTCCTAAGGTTAAGATTATGTTAGATAGAAGTCTTATTACTTTCTAGTTTAGACCAGAAACAAAGTGAGAGAGAGACAGAGCGTTGTAATTAAAGATTGAATGTGACATCAATAAAAATTCAAGACTCTTCTTCAATTTCTTCTCTTTGTGACGGTATGTTTATGTCTTCTTTTTATTCTTTTAGTTGTAATTTCGTCGTTATGAGTAGCTAATTTTCTTCTTCTGGGCTCACAATCCATCCTCTCTAATTCTATTCTTGATCAATTTTAACGAAAAGACCCAGTTGAATCATTTACATGCTTAATTTAAGCCTTACTTTTTAGTGAGTGTTCTTGAAGGCACATGAGGATGAGATTGATTTTTGAATTTAAACTTTGAATTAATTGCATAAAAAACTTGTTTTTATTTCATGCTTGCTTAATTCCCTTGATGGTTTGACATTCAACTTAAAAAGCGATTGCACAATTAAAGTTCAATTTCTAAAATCTATCTCATGTGTTTTACTTAACTTCTCTTTAATTGCAAGATTAAACTTTTGCCCATGATCACATTAAGGCATTTAAACTTTCAAGATAAGAATCTAGAGTTGGGTCAAAGATTAGTGAGCCCGGATCTTTTTCATTATTAAAGACACAACCAAATCACTTTCAAAGTCTTTTTAAAATCAACATCTCCGAAACCTATTCTAAATCTTCTATTTTTCTTTGAATCACTTTTTTACTCTTCTTCTTCTTTTCTTCTAAAAAATATATATACTAAAACTTATTTTTCATAAAAACATAAAAATGCTTGCATCACATCTGTCCTCATGGGCACGACCCGTTAGCCCTAAACTACATGGTAATTTATTTTTTCAACCAAAATTTGAACTGTTACCGGGCGGGGGGGATTGGCGTAATTAATTTTTTAACAAGTTTGGTGCTCTGTTTCAGTGTTTAGGACATCATTTGAAAAGATCTTGCATTGTAGTAGAAGACTTGCTATTTTGTGCCCCTTCTCTAGAAAGTAGAGAATAGAATTCCAAGAGTTTACCGCAGAAAGGCATATATTGCCGCGAAAATGTAGTTGTTTATTGGGACCACTAAAAATTCATTTTTGTAGGTAATATTGCATTGCAAAATACAGCTTCTGAAGTGTCTAATTTTCTTGTTTGATTATTTCATAAACCTGTCTTAATCCAACAATAATCGATTGATTGAAATTTCCTAAAAAATGTTTAGACTTGCATTCTAGACATTCGTCTAATTACATTTCATTTTCAATTACTGTTAAAGAAAGTTGGAGAAAAGGTACATTTGCATAGCATCTAGTTTAGGAAACATTCTTAGGTGATTTACTTACTTTTTGAATGTTACTTTTGCTTTATACTTGCACACTTGCACAAACAATTTTAAGGGCAAAACCTAAAAAAAGATAAGGTGGGGGAGGCATTAACCTTTCTTAGCCCACAAACCATCTCCAAGCACTTACCAACCTTAGCATAACTTAAAATCTGATAGATGTTAGCCCTAGGGACATCTTGGACTCAATAAGAGATTGATTTAAGGGGAAAGGTATTAAAATTTGACTCTTACCAAATCAGTGTCAAAGATCAGGGACTGAGAGGCGAAACCTCGAAGGCTGGTGATTTGGCATAATTAGGCCCGTCGCTTTTTGCGTGGATACCTCACACCAATCTTGCCCTAATCTGAAAGATTAACTTGTGGTCAGATTATGCATTATACCTTTCGTGGATAATCTAACCAGTTAGGAGTCGTCTAGGTCTAAAACTACCTTAGAACAGGCTTGGTTGATTTTCTTCTTTTGATTGGTGATATTGTTTTTATTGATTTGCATGTGTATGTGGCCGAGAGACCCAATACATCTAGGTTAACCAAAAATAATTCACCACCAAAAATAATAAAAAATAAAAATAAAAAATAAAAAAAACTTCCCATGGCCTATCCACACTCATTTGGTTACGATCCATTCTATAGGCCAATCCCTCCTTTCCATCCACCAACCTCTCTTCTGAGCTTTCGTGATTATATCCAACCTCATATCCCATCTTTTACGTCTTACCTTCCTATTTGGTATCATCACTGTCATAACTCATCTCATCCTTCAAAATAATATTTTTCGATATGGTATTCATCAGGACTAGGTCCAAATCAATTTCACATATTTCAAGGACCTGCGAGCGAATCCTGTCCATCAAATTTTGAATTAGGGTCTTAGAATGATGCTAATTCTTCATGGGACTAGCCACATACTAATTCTAAATTCAATTGGTCTCCAATGGTTCCATCACCCCCACAATATGAATTTAACATACAACTAACACGAGAGAAAACTTTTGAAAACTTCAGCAACCTTCACAATAAATTCTCAGTGACAATGTTCAACACTTAGGCCACCTAGATATGATAGCAATTGAGTTAGCTGGTGAATAAGAGAAGGATTCATTTTTTACTCTACCTATTCTTGATCCAAAATCAACTCGACCTATGTCAATTCAAGAACACATCAATCTTAATAAAATGATCAAAGTCCAAACTATGAGGCCTATGTCAATTCTATATCACATCAATATGTTTATTCATTCCATTGAGATGCCCTTCGAGTCCACTCCATCGTTTCACTTTAATCGAATTGAAGAGCTTGAATATGAGGAACCTGTTGAGGAAGTGCGCATATTTGATGACTATCCTAGGTATCTAGAAAAAGTGATTAGAGATCATTTGGCTACACTTACACCTCGTATAGAGCAAGTTGAATCGCATTGTGAGAGTGACGTGATGATGATGAACTTTTACTTCAAGCGAAATGTGAGGACGAAGTTACTAAAGTTTGTAAAAAAATATCTATTGAGGAGCAAAATATTTCGTCCAACCATTGTGAGGAAATAGAGCACATTAAGCACAATTGTGAGGATGCATGCATGGATGATGAGCCATTATTTCTTGATGAATTGATTAAGAATGAGTGCAATTATAATGATAAGAAAAATTGTATTGATAATCTTAAATCTAGAGTTCCCTTTAAGAAAAGAAAACTTGAATTGAGTATTTTCACTTTTGATGAGCCAATCATTGATCAATCTTTTGACAATGCCCTTCATGAACTTCGAATTAATCAATGCTTTGAAAAACTCTTCGAGGATAAGCTCAGATTTCTAGATATTCATATTGTGGATGATCCAATTGAGATGTGTGATGATGATCAAATTATAAGGAGCAGAAGTAGGAAGAAGAGTAGGAGAAGACTAAGGAAAGTGATGAACAATTTGGAGAGGATGAACGTCAAGATAACAAAAAGACTGGCATCTCTAATTTCACCAATTAAGAGAATCCATTGGAATAATGGGAAGCAATCTGAGGGAATAGACTTAGAAAGATATAGGTATGGCGGAGATATGGTGTAGTACATATTTGTTGTATTTTCCTTTAGTTTGTGCATTTTTATTTTTTCTAGCTAGTCGAGTCCATTATATTGTGTCTCATATGTACCTCTTTTATATTTTATTTCATGTATTCTTACATTTTATTCATATATTGAGGACAATACATGAGATAGGTGTGGGGAAGGTTTACTAACATACTGACATAGGTTATTACTAACACAAATTTTTTTCTTTTAAAAACTTTTTGAAGAACAATATTTTGACTTATTTTTGTAAGTAATTAAGTTAATTTTAAGGATTAGGAAAATCATAAATAAAATTTCTTAATACTTAGTCAAAATGAAATTATTTGTTTGATTTCTAAAGTTAGGAGGAAAAATTGAAAAAGAAATTTAGTCTTGATTTTTAACTTGATGAATATGCATTATTCATACACTTACATACTTAGGGGTCAAAACAAATACTTTTGTGCCTTATTAAAAAATAAAGAAAAAAAATATTACATATATTTAAAAAAAATCATCTAATTAAACTGGGTAATTGTGCCACATAAAGCATAAGTATTTACGCCTAAACGGAATTTATATCATTAAATAAAAATCCTTATTTTTGTGTCCTTGTTTGCTCGAGTCTTAAGTCTGAGGGGTGTTTTCTCATCTGGTGTCCTAAGATCGTTCGATTTGGGAGTCACCGACCTTAGACTCATTACATGGGCGAATTAGAAAGCCTAATAAGACTATAGAATATTATAAAAAAAGAGAAAGAAAAAAAATAAGGCATAAGAGTTGGAGTTGAAGAATCATTAGTCAAAATATTCACGGTCACAAAAGTGCATATGACTTAGGGTAGAATAATAGGCTGCATAAGAAATACAATTTGAATCCTAGCCTAAATTGATAATAAATTTTTGCATAAAAACTAAGTATAGGAATGAATAGTTTGGTAAGCTTAAGGCTTATATATTACGTAATTTTTGTAAAAATATTTCAAATATTTTTCTTTCAAAATGAGTTTTTGAACATACTAACATTTTATTTTTCTTTCTTTTATGGATTTTATGGGTGCAATTCACTGAGGCAAAACTCCTCTATGGTAACGTAGAGGTTTAACGGCTTGTTACATGTGCTAAGTACAATCGTGATTCCTACGAAAGTGAGTTAGGTTAGATTACTTTAAATTTTTTTTTGTTCTGCTCGAGGGCGAGTAAAAAATAGGTGTGGGGATGTGATTACTCATCAATTTTGCATATATATTGTCACATTTTCATATTTATTTTTAATAAAATTCTGTTATTTTATTCTCTTTTGGTTAATGATGTGCAAACTTTCATAAAAAATGAGAAAAGAACAAAAAGAGGCCAACAAGCCCAAAAGCCAAAGAAATTCAGAGATTTGAGGCAAACATATTTGGAGATTGAAAATAAATTCAATTAAATTCGTGATTGAAAATCAATTATTCTCCAAATAAAAAAGAAAAGAATATTGCCAATATATTCAGGGTTTAACTTCAAATTATGAGAATATATCCTTTGATTACATGGCAAGATAGAAGCACAGAAGGAAACTCCAAAAATCTACAATTCAATCAAAATTCAGATTCAGACTAGGTGCCTTTTAGTAATTTGATCATAACTTTCGTTCTAGAAATGTAAATCTAATGATTCAAGATGCTCTAGAAAGAAGACTTAAAGGGTTACAATTCTTTTGTTGATTACTACTTTCAATTCAATCATTTGATAAGTCATATTCAGTAATCAATATGACAGCTAGGTGCAGCCCAATTTAATTAAATTTTCAATCAAGAGAAGAAAAGGATATTCCGGCATATCCACAGTTCAACTTCAAAATTCTAAGAATATACTTTTTGATGAGTCAGCATTTTGATGAGTCACTACCCTAGGCTTTCTCCTATAAATACACAGAAGATGTAGAGGAAGAACAAACAGAAAATTTGAACTAGAATTCTTCTTTATTCCTAAGGTTAGGGTTATTGTTAGATAGAAGTTTTATTGCTTTTTACTTTAGGCCAGAAATAAAGTGAGGGGGAGAAAGAGTGTTGTAATTAAAGATTGAATGTGACATCAATAAAGATTCAAGATTCTTCTTCAATTCCTTCCCTTTGTAACGGTATGTTTATGTCTTCTTTTTATTCTTTTAGTTGTAATTTTGTCGCTATGAGTAGTTAACTTCTCTCTTATGGGCTCACTAATCTATCCTCTCTAATTATATTCTTAATTAATTTTAACGAAAAGACCCAGTTAAATCATTCGTATGCCTTAGTTTAAGCCTTGCCTTATAGCGAGTATTCTTACAACCCTCGATTCCCAATGTACGTGTGTCAGTACTGGTATCTGATACTCGATTTAATCATCCTAGAAGCTGAATTGAGGTCATTTCAGTTCAAGATATTATTTTCCAATATTTTTGAATTTTTGTGAATTTTTGAGGATTTTTTGAATTAATGGAGCTTAATCCAATAAAATAATAATTAAATACTGAATTATATAAAAAATGCAATTAAAAATAAAAACAAAATAAAAATTAAATTCTAAAAGTTATTTGCTGGCACTAGGGCTTGAACCTAGGTTGGCAAAGAGGGAGAGGAAAGAGTAAACCATCGTGCCACATTGGCGTGTGGTGTAAAGGCCCAAGCACAATTATTTAAATCTCTTTTTTACTCACTCTATTTTCTCCAACTTCTCCCCACTCTCTCTAACTTCTCCCACACTTTCTCCCCCTTATTCCCACTCACCACAACTGAACCCACTACTCCCTCCACGTAGCTATAACTCCAGAGGGTTGCATCGGGGTGTGTGGGGCCTATATAAGGAGCAATTCACCATCTTAAGTAAATTGCAAAACCCAAACTTCTCTCCCTTTTCTCCCTACTTTCTCACTTTCTGTCCAAAAAATCTGAAGTGCTGGACAAAAGGAAGAAGATTCAAACTGAAGGGAAACATTTTGGGTAAGTTATTTTGCATTTTCGTAGATTTTAGTTCTCTTTGGCATTTCATCGAACACGTACATACTTGTTATTTTACTACTAATTTCACCATGAAAAACTTGTTTTAAAATACTAATAAAAATATATAGAACACCTAAGATATGCCTCCTAGTTATCATGATTTTTAATTTATTTTTAGAAATTTCTTTTCAATCAAAAAAAAAGAAGAAACATGATCTGTCTCGGTCAGAGCCAGCCCAGGCTCTGGCCGAGCCAGCCCAGGCTCTGGCCGAGCCTAGTCAGACCGAGTCTAGCTAAGACCTGGTCCAACTAGATCGGGCCAGACGAAGCCTGGCTAGGACCTGGTCCAGCCAGATCGGGCCAGGCCAGGGCCTGGTCGAGCAAGATAGACCCAGTTCACGCTGGGTCTATCCACCAGACCCGGGGTCGGGTTTGTATACCCGACCCGGCCCCAAATAAAAAAAAGAAAAGAACAGAAAAAGAAAAAAAAGAAAAAGAAAAAGAAAAAAAGAAAACAAAAAATAAAATTTAGAATAGTCACTGTAGCAAACCCGACCCCACACTGTAACAGACCAGACCCAGACCCAGACTCATTAATGTACCACACCTGTTACTGTAGCAAACAAACCCATTAAGATTTTTATTGATTTTTAGGTTTATTTTAATTCAGAAAAATCAGAAACAAACTCAAAAAATTTCAAAAAATTCACATAAAATCACAAAATAAATTTGGGTAAAATTATTTTGGTGTAATATTACTTAGAATAACATGAAATTCAATATCCTTTATAATCATTATTTAATGACTGTTTATTTAAAAATTGCCAATAAGTTTCTAAATATTATAAGAATGAAAAATTCATAATTCAGAATATGTAAATATTATGCATTAATTTATTAGTTCTGCATGTATTTTATCATATTTGTAAATGCTTGCTAATTTCAAAAAAATTAAATTATTTGAAAATGTTAACCAACCAAATCTATAATAAAACTATACCCTATTCAATAAATACTTACATTCTCATATAACTCATCACTGAATAAAGAACATGTCAAGTGTGCTAATTAACTCACACAATATTTAGGCCGTGAATACTCCTCAGTGTCGATGGCCGTTAAGGGAAATCAGGTTCCAACGACATCAGGCAAGTGTAGACGATTTCTTCTCCTTGATTTTCCTGTTGAATTTAATATTGTCCATTAACTATTAATTTCACTATGTCATCGTAATTCTAATTATCGTTCACATCTCGTGATCATGATTACTAATGTGTACGCACTGCATTATTCTGAATGTACAGTTGATCATTGTATTCATTTTACCATTGATTCTTGATATCATCATCGATTTCTGCTCATGATCGTGTTACTTTATCTTAAATATCATATTTGCATTTTGTTATTGTTCATGCATACTTCAAACTTAAATTGACCTTATTGCTTGTATGTGATAGATCTTTACACGAGAATCTATAATGATTGATGGATAAAGATTATATATCGATTGATATTGTGATCCTGATATTACTGAAAATTAATCGAGGAAATTGGCCTTTATAGTTTAAGAAATTATTCGAGAATATTTTATTAGATTATGGACTTATGATCATGATCGATTTACTTTGACATTTGGATTACATGACACTGACATCGCCTACACTACATTGTATTTGTCAGACGTCACTTGTATAACTATATATTTGTCACTTGATATTGTCACTGTTTACATTATCTCGTGATCTTGATACACAATGACTTCACTATTTGACACTGATATCTTTTTTACTGTGTCCAGATCATGTTATACTGAGTCACACATTCACTTGCACTTGCATTGATTAATGAAATTAACCAAGCCGGGGTTACTGGGGGAGACTGGTAGCAAAAAAAAAATTAGGGAGGTGTGCATGGAAGGGCGGCTCCTCTGAGGGCCTTGCCACACGTGTTCTTGTGTTCTTGAGATTTATGCGGGAAACAATTATTACATTTTACATAATACCTGAGTACAGTCAACTATTTCTCCCTGCTATCAGGATCCACTAACGCATCACTTGTTTGATATGCAGCTGTCCTGTGGAATGGGGCTCGGGATAGTTGTATTAGTATAACGTTAATAAAATGCTGGTCATATATACTTGCATCATATCATGCATTGTCTTCAGTGATCTAGTACCTGACATATATTTTCATGATACTGATACTTGAGACATAATGTTCATGGACCTATCATATTATTTTATCTTATGATCTCGTGTTCTTGCGATCTTGTGATTATACTACACAATAGTTACTCGTCCAAGACATCTCATATTCATTATATACATGTCATACCATGCATGCATGGTCTCCTTGTACATGATCTATCATCGCGATTTTTCTACTATTGTTATTATTTTCAGTTATCGATACTATCAAACATATCGTACTTCTTATTTCAATATCCTACTTGTACTGTTACTGCATTTTCATATTCTCTCTTTAACTGTTCTTTTCCTTCGTGTACTCTTGCTGGTCCGCTTCTAACGAACCTTTATTATTTTTCAATATCTAGATCAGAAAGCCAGTATAGATAGTTGATCGTAAAATACATTCTAGTTCAGTTCTTCTGTGGTGAGTTTAGTTTATTTCCTTTCTTGTCTTATTTTATTCAGATATGATGGATGATATTGTTTATGATTCTGTACTTCATATATTTGTTTTTATCACTGCGCTTGGTTGTATATGTATGTATGTGTGCTATCCTACTCGTTATTGGCAGCCTAAGATACTCATGGAAGAGATTTCACTCTTCGTGAGTATCTGCTGGCTATCATCACGTATCCAGACTCCATATTTTGGGTAGCAGGGCGTGACAGTTCTTGAAGGCACATGAGGATGGGACTCATTTTTGAACTTAAATTTTGAATTAATCTTATAAAACTTGTTTTTATCCCATGCTTGCTTAATTGCCTTGATGGTTTAACATTCAACTTAAAGAACGATTTTAAAATTAAAGTTCAATTTCTAAAAAAAACATCTCATATGTTTTACTTAACTTCTCTTTATTTACAAGATTAAACTTTTGCCTATGATCACATTGAGGCATTTAAACTTTCAAGATAAGAATTTAGAGTCAAGTCAAAGATTAGTAAGCTCGAATCTTTTTCATTATTAAAAAACACAACTAAATCACTCTCAAAGTCTTTTTAAAAATCATCTTCTTCAAAACCTATTCTAGATCTTCAATTTTTATTTGAATCACTTCTTTACTCTCCATCTTCTTTTCTTCTAAAAAACATAAATACTAAAACTTGTTTTTATAAAAACACCAAAACGCTTGCATCACATCTCTCCTCGTGGACAAAACCCGTTAACCCTAAGCTACACGTTAATTTTATTTTTCAATCACTTATCGCGATATATTACTTGATATTCAGATCTGGTATATAATTTTTCCGACTAATATGTCACCGAGATCCGATATTTAAAACATTATCTTCAGCTTATCTATTAAACTCTTGAGTTCTCCGTGGAACACAGGCACACAGATCGGATCTTCCTGCTTGAGCTCAAACAGGTGCTTATACATGTCAAACACCCTCGAAGGATTTTTCTACTTCTTATACATCACCTTTAGGCCCACATCTCCTTCATAGTAGATAAGAAATATTCTCTTAAGGCTGTTGAGGAGTCAGGTCATCAAACAATAGCTACCAAAAAGCCAAGTCTAATATGTAGTGGCAGTAGTAGCAGGTAGAGGTTCCAGTAGGTGAGCCAATTTGTTCTGGATACCGATGAAGATGTGAAACGCTTGTATCCACAACAGATAGTTGGACCCATTTAGTTTAACAGTGGTTCCCAAATTGTCTTGGGACGAAACATCCTAGTAACAGGTGAATTAATCATGGTAGAGGAAGTATTTGTATCATCCAACATCGGAGCCAGTCACAGATAATGACCAGAACAGCCAGTAATAGCAGTAAACAGCTAGTAACATAGAGAATACTGATATAATTACCAAAAAAAAAGTAGAAGCCAGATCAAATCAGCCGTTACCAAATCAAGTCATGAACTAGATCGAATGGTCCTCATCGAGGCTGCAACAAGGTCAGCAAGCCTCGTCGAGGCTTAAGAGAGACACTGTTGTTTTCCATTGATTTGCAAATGGAAAAACTTACAAAATATTTGAAGAGAATTACAAGTAATTAAATTTTTTTTACAAGAACTCTCTTCTTAGAGTTTCTGGAGAAGTGTGCCGATGGAGTCTGGTCAGCGCGCGACCATTTTGTTCCATTGACGATGTGATCGATCAAGTCTTTTGAGTCTTCTGCCTAGGAGTTTCCTTCTCATCTGGTTGCAGAAGTCCTTTGATGAAGGAAGATCTTGAGCGTGCTAGCACCCTAAAATAGAAGAACAGTTCCCTAAGAAAGCTTGAAAGCTGTAGAGAATAGATCTCTTCTAAAAATATCAACCAATGGCTCTCCAAAATTCAGGCTTTTTTCCTGATCTTTTCCCAGCCAGCCAGCCACCCTTTTAGCCTGCCTATTAATGAGCTATTTATAGGCTTTATGGGGTGTAACAACCCCTCCTAAAAGTAGCAGATTGATTTAGTTAATCTAGCTTCGCACCATGCTAAAATAGCTTCCCTGCGAAGCTAATTGTAGCTTGAGCGAAGCTGGAAACCCTTGCGCGGATAACCAGTTGGCTTCAGGTTGTTGCACCAATCCCTTGATTTGCTCCAATTAATTGAGGAATTTTCCCTGATCTTCTCATACTGATGGGAAGTGAAAAAATTACAACAATTAATTGCCTGAAGTGATATTATCACATTTATCTCATGCTGAGATTTAAAAGATAAAAAATGACCATAAGAGCTCGTTGCGGAGTTAGCTCACAACAGAGCTAAAAAAAGAGCTTAATGCGAAGCTAAGCCTACAGCGAAGCTACTAAGCTTGGCGGGAAGCTGATATTGACCTTTGAACAATGCTATGCAAAGCTTCAGCTGAAGTTAGGGATGAGCCCTTAACGGAGCTAGAAGATAGCTCTCAACAGAACTATGAAGAGCTTCACGCGAAGCTAAAAGACAAGCTCATAGCGGATCTATTTATCTTGCTGCGAAGCTTAAATAGAGCTTGCAACAAAGCTGGGTGTTAGCTTCTTTTGCTTTCTTCAGAAGATACTACTTGGCTCACTATTCTGCTTCAGTGGAGTCCAAATTACTACTTTGTCCATCAAGGATGGACAGGTCTTTCACCAATCTGTGACTTGTCTTTTGGAAGTGTCGACAAGTTTAGATATCATTCGGACTGATTGAAGTATTGTCATGGAGTCTATCTTTTCAGAGTGTCAACAAAACCCCCTTCAAAGTTTACTTGAATCTATAATAGATTGATACAGATTCTAAAACACTTTGAACCTGAAGCCTAAGACCTAACTTCTGCCATTGTTTAGGTCAGGAAAATCCTTTGGGTGCAAATGTGCACTGAACTAGGTAATCAGACTGGCTTAACTTAGGAATTTCATGAGGAATGAGTAGCAGAGCTAAGATGAAGTTTCAAGCAAAGCTAAAGATGAGCTCCCAGTGGAGCTAAAGTATAAAATCTTAGTGAAGCTGACCGAGCTTCCTGCAAAGCTAATGAGGATCCCACAGTAGAGCTAAGACAAGGCTTTACACAAAGCTCAGGTTCACGTCTGAGCGAAGTTAAAATAACTTTGCTGCCTAGGTTCACGAACCTCAAACCGTCATTTTAAATTTAATTTGAAATGACAGCTTGCACTCCTTTTGAGGAGACAAAGCTAGACATTAATTTGTCTGTAAAAGCCTGAGGGTTGCATCAGAAGAAGCCATCTTCTTTGTTAAGCTTCAATTCTTCAGAGATTTGAACCATCTCTTTCTTCTTTGTTTCGCTCAAGACGTTCCAGAACTTCTTCACGACGTCCGATGGCACCAAAACAGCGCACAGGAAAAGAGGTTGCCACCTCTACGGCGGCGGCGGTGCCACCTCCAGCCGTTGAAAGTCCCATCACTGGGGTAGGGGTTCGCCCCTTACAGAGATTTTTTTTCCAAGCATTTTTATAGCCAATTTTGGTTTTAATCCATGGTGAATTTTTTTTTGAAGATCCATCAGGATTTGATGATCTCAAGGAGTTGAATTCCTTTGATTTTTATTCTGCCAAACTTTTAGGGGATTTATTCCCCTTTAATTTGGTGGATTAATGTTTGGAAACCTATGGATTTCTAAGCTTCCAGGCGAAGCTAGCACTTGTGCTTTCTCACTCTCTCTGTATCAAAGATGTGAAGCTAAACTTCAGAGCGAAGCTGAAGAGGGGGTCATCCTTCCTTTAGGCAGTAGTGCCTTTTATGCTTCTATGCGAAGCTAGTCCTTGGGACCTTTTTGCATTTTGTCAACTGACAGAATGCGAAGCTGAGATTTTGAAGCGAAGTTAGTCCTTGTGACTTTTTTGCACTCTGCCTCTGTGCAGATTGCAAAGCCAAGCTTTTGAGCGAAGCTAACATCAAGATGAGCTTCACTTAGGATGCGAAGTTGTTGCTGGCGATAGCTTCACTTGCGGAGAGCTAAGCCATAGGTCTTTTTGGTACCTTTCTTTCTTGCTTGTAGTCTAACATGTTTGTCCCTTTTTGTCTTGTAGTGCACTATGCTCCTGGCCTGTTCAACACTCTGTTTGGGTCCATGAGGGAGATGAACGGGAATGTTTGTTTTCAATTTCAAGGGCAAGCGTTCTTATTCAGCAATAGGAGCACCCTAGAAAGGAACATGCTCCTTCTTTGTGGGGGCGAGCATACTCTCTGCATCATTATTTCCACTACAGTATTAGAAAGGGAAAACTGGACAGTCTATCGGAAGCCCGAGTTCCTCTTTGGAGATGCAACTCCAGATAGTGACCAGCAACTGCTTGCTGGGAAGGGCAATGGGTTTACACCCTGGATGAAGACCGGTACTATCTCCCAGAGAGCAAGCGCCACTATCTCCTAGCGTTCTTCCAGTCGGTCACAATGCCGAGGGTGATGAAGTGGAGTGTGAGTTGGTGTACAAAATTAGCGCATGGTGGAGTTTTGACCTGGGTGGCTTTACTAGGAGTGATCCTCCTCGCAGTGTTATTGGTTTGCATTCAGGCCACGTCAGTCGTGAAGTACTCGTGGGGGAGCATCCTGCCCAAGTGTCAACTTTCCTGAATCAGTTTGTTAAGGAGGGAGGCAATTATTCGGCTGTGAATTTTCCGACACCGGGGTGGGTGTGTTCCTCCAAGCAGGCGTGGTGGAGCAGTCTCACAATGTACGTGTAGGTCTTCAAAGTTGACTTGAAGCGGTTAGAACTCTACGAAGCTGTCAGGGCTACCTGCTTTGGGATAAACATCAGTGTCCCTACCTTTTATGCCATCTTGGAAATGTATTGCCCGGTGTCAGGCACATTCTTCACTCCCGTGGTTAATTAGGGAAGACACTTCATGAGATGTAGGAAGTGTTCAATCTTCCCACGGGTTCTGAGCCATACGAGGAGTATTTTCCATGTGCCAAGGAGTTGGCGCAGATGGAAAAGGACGAACCGGCTCTCTATAATATCCAATGCCATCAAATATGCATAAAGGTGTAAAGCCTGTCAAATTCATGCAGACTTTATACATCAGCCTCTGGAGTTGCTCCATCTAGCTGTTGCTTCATGGCCATTCGAACATAGGGAATTGATGTCATAGGGCCTATCAGCCCCTCATTAACAAAAGGCCTATTAGACTTTATACATTTGTCTCGATCTCCACCCCAGTCATGGGAGCGTGATTAATTTGAAGCCTTGGGTCGAGTACTTATTCTCGATCGCGAATGAGCACATTAAGAATATCTAGGCTCCGGTATCAGAGAGAAAGATTGCCAAGACATTGAAGGCGAGAAATCACGATTATGTTGTCCTGGAGGAGGATGATGGTGAATACGAGCGAGGAGACATCTTCTTAAGTTTTCACCACCAGGCTTCAAGACCGATCTCCCGACAAGCGCTGTTCGCTAGTTATTTGTCAACCTGGCTAAAGAGGTGTGTGATCCCATCACTACCTCATGATGATATCACGCCCTTGGTGATTCTCCTAACTGCTCAGTTTGTGCATAGACATTCGCTTGCCTTCTTGCCCGCTATGGTTTATCACATTCAGAGCGAGCTTAGGATGTTGATAGAGCAATTTTGTAGGGAGGCAACCACCACCAGGGCGGGCAAAGAACTTGTCTTCCCGCACGACGGGCCTTCTCCCCAAGTTGAGATGCCATTTGCAAACTTGATGGTTTTGTTCGCCCTCCACTGTGCAGTCTTAATCCAACCGGGAGAAGAAGCACTAGAAGGTGAACGCTATGCCCACCTTTGCCGCTTCGATAGTTCTCAGTGGGTGGGCAGGTAATTGGTCGGGGTCCAGAGGCTAGTTGAACATCAAGACTTGTATAGTCTTTTCCAATGTCTTCCCCTCATCCCAGGTACAACATACGGTGAGGAATTTTGCGATGTTGGAGACGAGCACACTGTGCTGGGAGAAGGTACTTTCAAGTGGTTGGTCAGCATCAGGCCTTCCATTTGTTGTACCGATATGGGGATGACTGCTATTTGGAGCCCAACCTACCCTGCCGCTTCGCCAGACAATTTAGTTATGACCAACTATATGTGTTGGCCCAGAGGCCTTCCACTCTAGTTTTGATGATGATTAACTCATGTAGTTATAGTTTATTAATAATCTTGTGATATTTAGTTTTAGATATTTAACCAAGATATTAGTAGGTGATTATCTTCAACAAAGGTGTTTTGGAGCTTTCACATAGTGATTCAAGAGCTCGAGCGTCAAGTTCATATCTAGCATTCGGATGGAGTCAAGCTCGGTGGATCACGTTGGTATGCATCTGAGGCAAAAGCTAAGTCGACTATATATATGGCTTATGATGTGTGTGTGTTTCAAGGCTTTTAATATTCTAATAAACAATATAATGCACATCCATAACCATTATTCTTGAGAAGTCTTTGAACATGTAGGACTCTTGTATAAGCTTGTGACATAGAACTCTAATGAAATGGCTTCACAAATATATCATCAAAATCAAGTTTCAACAAACTTCATAGAAGCTCCCCCTTAACTTATGTATATGAATAAAACTCTAAAGCTATGCAATGTAGCTTAAGGTACCAATAAAAACAAGGTATATATATGCATAAACACTTAATAAAATATGCATATATAATTCTAAATCTCTCTCACCCTTTTTATCACTCATCAATAAAGGGATGAAGACAAATAAACAATACTAATAAACATAACATACTCTAAAACAAAATTTTGATACTAATAAAACAATCAATTTTCATTCCAATATACTGCATTTTGTTCTTTTGTTGTTGTGATCTTGATGGAGGTGTACATATTGCATTGCATATAGTTAGGACAAATACTTCAGTGATTTACTCGATTTTTTGTGTTCATCCTTATCTATATTGCACACTTGCATAAATTGAACTTAAGGGCAAAACCCAATACAATATAAGGCGGGGAAGTCATTACCATCCCTTAGCCCAAAAATCACCTCCCACTCACACAATCCAAGCCTAAATAAAAATTGTTAGAAGTTGGACCCTAGGGACATCTCAGACTCATTTAGGAGATTGACCTAAGGAGGAAGTTTTTAGAAGTTGACTCTTGTCAAATCGGTGTCTAAGGTCGTGGATTGAGAGGCGAAACCTTGAAGAACAGTGGTTTGGTATAATTAGGCCTGTTGCTTACGGATATCTCCCACTGATCTTGCCCCTACCTGGCTGATTAACTCATGGTCAGATTCTGACAATATACCCCCCGTGGACAGTCTAACCAGTTAGGAGTTGTCTAGGTCTAAGTCAACCCTGGCATAGGGTTATTTTTTTTCTTTTTCTTTTTCTTTCTTTATTTTTTGTTTATTTTCTTTTTTTAAATTGTGATATGAATTTTAACAACAACAATTTTTTCAATCATATTATGAATCCATATTTCACCCCAATCTTATTTGACTCGGACACTCCAACCAGGCTATGTACAATATGAACCAACAATATATGCCGAGTTGGGATTATCCGACTCAATATGACCCATATCCCCAATCTTATAACCATAATTTTCAAAATAATTTCAACTCTTCATAGAGTCAATGGGGATTCACCTCCTCTGAGTCAAATTTTCAACTATCTTGTCCATAATTTTCACAATATTCATTCCCCGATTCTGCTCATATCCTCCTTTTCCTATTCCACCAACTGAGGAAAAATCCAATTTGGAAAGGAGTATGGAAGCCATGCTTGAGTCCCAACAGCAAGTTCAAAATTTGCTCAATTCACAATCCTTTCCAAATCAAACTCCATGTAATCCTTTTCTAGAACATCCAATTGAATAAGAATCTGAGCTAGAAGAGCGTTTGGAAGTCTTTTGTGAAAAATTGCAATGATTTTAAAATATGTTGGACTCATCATCTCAGCCAAATTTTCAAGAGTCCTACTCATCTTTTTCAGTCTCACATATTCAAAATGAACAACCATCAATACTGGACTTGAGTATGGACCCTTGCGTGAGTCCGAGCAGCAATCACAAAATCCGATGGACTCACAATTTCACCACAATTTCAAAATCAACTTCCATACTCACCTTTTCAAGAAAAATTAATTGCAAAAAAGTATGGAAGACATGATTCAGACTCAAAATGCTGTTACCTTGCTTATCAGTAGGTTAGAATCAATAATGAGTAATTTGATCAATGAGAGCGAGGAAAGTCTTTCTTGTCAACTGTTGACCAATCCTTATATCCCTAACTCTACTGATTGGACCTAAGAATTATGTTATTTTCGAAAACAAGATTCAATTTTAGAACGCACATTTGTACTTGACCAAACTCCAAATTATGAAAGTTGCCTGGACATTCTGGCAAGTTATCCCTTTCCTGTAATTGAAATTGAACCTGAATGTGATCCCAAACCTCATGTTAGTAATTTAATTTCACTTTTGATTCAATAATGACAACGACATCTTTACCAGATTTTTCCTATTCTGGAATCAATATTGAATCCTGTAGCAGTACACAGTGAAATAGAATCACCAATATCTTATGATCACACTTCATTAATGGGGAAAGTGTGTGAACATCAATTCTTTGGTTTGGACCCCATTTTTGATCCAATATCGACTCCTCCTTTTGAATCTCGACTTGATCTGATCAAATTCCCGAGTCAGTATCGATTTTTGTTCCTACTCAATTTGAGTCCAAATAAATCATCTTCGAAAATCACACTTCATTATTGGACAAGACTGTTGAAAAAAATTACTAAGTAATTTTTTCTGAAAATTGGACACTAGATGGGGATACATTTTTAAATAAGACCATTAATTCAATCATTCTTTTATTGGGTCATATTAGAGAGGTCATTGGTGGGTTTCTGCAAGATTCACGATATCTTGATTGGGTAGCAATGTTGGGCCCAATCAAACCATCACCGAAACAACCACCATGAGGTAATTTTTCTTCCTTCTCTATTTGTTTCATGTATATACACATTCACGATGCATTGTGAACAATGCATGAGATAAGTGTGGGGGAGGGTTTACTAACATATATACATTTTCTTTCTTTTGTACGTCTTCTTAGGAAATTTTTAAATTTTCTTTTGTATAAAAGCTCTTTTCTTTTCTTTTTACAAAACTTTTTGACATAAAAGAAATATTTTTGATTTATTTTAAAGAAAATTAAGGTCATCTTAGGAATTAGGAAGACCTAAAATTATGAATTTTGAAACCGAGTCAAAATAATAGATCTTGTTTAAATTTTAGGATAAGAAAGTAAGATTGAAAAGATAATTTGATCTTGAATTTTTTGCCTTAGCTTTATGCACTTCACACTTACACAATTTTTGGGATTGAAACAAGGGCTGAAAATGTCATAGAAAAAATGCTATAAAAAATATATTAAAAAATAATGATAATAAAAATCACTTATTGAAGTTGGATAATTATGCCTCAAGAAGCATGATTATCTGCACCTAAATTGGTAGACAAAATTAAAATAATCCCCTTTAATTTTGTGGCCTTGTTTACTCGAGTCTTTAAGTCCGAGGGATGTTTTCTCATCTAGTGCCCAAAGATCATCTATTTTGGGAGTCACCGGCCAAAGGCTTACTATCCGGGTAAATAAGAAAGCCTAAGAAAACTAAGGGAAGAAAAAAAAGAAAAAAATAAGTATACACAAATCAATGGCATGAAAGTTTGAGTCGATATCCCAATAATCTTCACAGTTCACAATGTGCATATTTTTCTAAGAGTTTTATGAAAGATCAAAAGAATCGATTCAATTTTAAATTCCTACATTTAATTTATAACAAGATTTTGCATTTCAATTTAGTTTAAGGAAGAAAAATTTCTGGTTAACCTTTGATCTTCGATCACTTATATTTTCACAAAAATACTTCAACACTTTTCTCTATTTCAAAATGTATTTCCAAAATAGTAACATTTGATTTCTTTCCTGATGGATTTTGTGGGTGTAATCTGGTGAAAACCCTCAGGAGACAAAACTCCTCCTTTAGGGGAAACCTAGAGGTTTAATGGCTTGTTGTATATGCTTAGTGCAATCGCGTCACCTGTGAAAGTGGTGTAATAATTTTATTATTTTTTGTTTTGCTCAGGACGAGCAAAAGATTAGTGTGGGGGTGTGATTAGTCTCTAAAACTGCATATTTCATATCACATCTTTGTTGGCCCAGAGGCCTTCCACTCTAGTTTTGATGATGATTAACTCATGTAGTTATAGTTTACTAATAATCTTGTGATGTTTAGTTTCAGATATTTAACCAAGATATTAGTAGGTGATTAGCTTTAACAAAGATGTTTTGGAAGCTTTCACAAGGTGATTTAAGAGCCCGAGCGTCAAAGTTTATATCTAGCACTCGTTGGAGTCAAGCTCGGTGGATCACGTTTGGATCGAGTCGACTTGGAGACGGCGCTCTACAAGAAGACTTCGGTACATAGTCTAGTTTATGTTTTAGATCCATTTGTTAAAGATTAGATAGTGTGATATGCTCAAGTTCATAACACACACACGTTTCATGTTTTGGTTTTGGTTTTCGGTTTTTGGTTTAACCGATCTTGGTTTTCATGAATAGATAGAATCAAAACAAGTTTACATAGTTTAATGTATATTAGATTTGTTCTATATACATCTATGCTTCAACTATTTAAACAAACTTAGTTTGATAGTCTATTTCATGAGTTTGGTGTTTTGGTATTTTAACAAAATGTATTTTTGGATTTTAAGTCAAAAACAATGATATATATATCTTTCATGTATATTGGATTATATCCATATACAACATGCTTCAAGTCATTTCAATATCATATTTTTGTATTTGGATGAGTTTTGGATAAAACGATTTTCCATTTCAAAATCCAAGTTTTGGAAAATACGAGTTTTGGTTTTTTCGGCAAAATTTCTAAGTTACAAAAATAGTTCAAATTGTTTGTAACATGTCTTGAGTTTACACAAACATGTTTGATTATCAAAGTATAATGTTGAACCTATTTTTGTAGATTTTTTGTGATTTTATGGGATTTTATTTAAGCTAAAAAGTCAACATTTTAATCCCTAAAATATGTCTGGTCTGGCTTCTGCCGGTCGACCGGACCGGTCGACCGAGTTAGGAGTCGGTCGACCGACGTGCACAGAATGTGCACCCCAATTTGGCTGGAGGACCGGTCGACCGACCCGGTCGACCGCCAGAGAGCTTCTGCTCTCTGGAAAGCCCCGGTCGACCGGGTCGGTCGACCGGCAGAGAGCTCTGCTCTCTGTTCCAGGCCACGGTCGACCGGGCCGGTCGACCGTTGCCCCAATGGTCAAAAATATGACCATTGGCAGTCGACCAGGCCGGTCGACCGACAGTCGTCCAGGCTGCTAACTGGACCCCAACGGCAAGATTTTTTCTTGGCCATATATTAGGGTTCTTTGCGCTGTTTTGGACAGAATTTCAAGAGCCAAAAATTCCTATACTCTCTAGTGTTTTTATACAACTTTCAAAAGAGTTTTGGGCTTTAAGTTTACATTTGATTTGGTGTTTTTATATGGTTTGGAAAATCAAAGAAAAGTGATTTTGGATAAGTATTTTGATTCATCTTCTTCATCCTTATTTCTAGTTTTTCCTAAGGATTTTCTTTGAGTATTTATTTTCCATTCCTTGTGTTTTTCTCACACTTGAGCCCTATCTTCTATCCTCTCTATAGGATCTTTATTTTTGTGGGGAAATTAGTTTGTGGTTGTGGAAACCACCAAGTTGTAAACTTCTTTCTTTGTGATATCCCTCTAGCGAGAGGAGATTGATTTGGTATCCCTCTATTGTGAGGTGATTGTTGAAGTTGTGGTTAGCTCCCTCTAGTGTGAGATGGAGATTGTGTTTGGCTCCCTCTAGTGAGAGGTGGAGTTTGTGTTGGAATCCCTCAAGTGTGAGGTGATTGATTTGTATTGGCTAAGTGCCTACCCCTCTTGTGTGAGGTGGTTTTTGTGTTGGTTGTGCATTGCCTCTAAGTGTAGAGGTTGTATTCGGTTGAGAGAGGAGTTGGGTACTCCCGGTTATATTGCCCCAAATCCTCAGTGGAGGTTCCCTGTGTGGGAGTCCTGTGTGGACAAGTTAGTGGAAATCCTTCTGTGTGAAGGCGGGGACGTAGAGCTGTGTGCTCGAACCTCGAAATAAATCTCAGTGTTTGCGTTTGATCCACTTTCTCTAACTCTCTCTCTTTTACTATTGTGCCTTGCATCATTTCATATTGCTCATTCATATATTATATGCTTGGCTTGTTTGTGTGTGCCTCACTTGTGTTTAACCACGAGAGTTTCATATAGCACCTCAACTCTTATTCAGAGGAATCAAGAGGAGTTAGTCCAGAGCCCTTCACCAGGATTTCGGCTACACTCGTTGGTTACATTAAGTGTGTTGCATTAAGATTTTAATTTTCGCATTTTGTTCATTAGATTAGCTGTACACCTATTCACCTCCCCTCTAGGTGTACTTACAATTGGTATCAGAGCCTACGCTCCTGATATTAGGTTTAACCACCTAGGAGTGTGATCTTGGTTTTGCTAATCTACATTTACATTTGCATTTGCACACATATAGTTTGCACTCATGGATAGCCCTCCCATGTTTGATTTCTCTAGACTTGATATATGGAAGGTTATGATAAGTTGTCATTTAAAAGCCCTAGGATATAAAGTTTACCTTGCCATTACCAAGGAATCCTACCTTAGTGATAGCAAGCATACAGAGGCCAATGCACTAGCCCTAAAGGCACTTAGGGTATTTACATGTGTTTTCTCACTATGATTCGACTTTTGCAGTGTGGAACATCTTGACATCTCCCGAGCTACCAACGCTTATCAATAAGAAGAGGAGATCTAGTCGAGACGAGTCCAACGAACGTTGCTTCATGGTCCAAGGGAATGACTCCCTTGAGGTACATTCGGACACTCAACTAGATGTTAGTACTAGTTCTCATTGCAATGAGTGTATGGATGCATAAACCCTAAATAATGAACTTACTAAAAATTGTGAAAATTTGATTTCAAAATATAAACTTTTGAAAAAGGATAATTTTGGTTTAAAAAGAAGAAAATAAAAATTTATCTTCTAGACTTCAGATTGCTTTGCAAGAGAGGGATGAGATTTCAAGTGAATTTGACTCACTTAAATCCCAACTTGAACTTGCACTTAATGAAAACAAAATTTTGAAAACAAAAATGATTGTGAAAATGTTTTAAAGAAAAATGAGGTTTTATCTTCAAAAGTTGATTTTGTTGTAAAAGAAAATGTTTCTTTGGAAAACAAAATTGATTTGATTTCACAAGAATTGAAAGATTGTTTAAAGAAAAATATTTCTGAAAAATAATATAGATTCACATGTTTGCTATGCTAGTGTAGTTTCACATTCTAGCTCACCTATTGCATGCACCTTTTCTTCCATGATTGAAAATGATATATCTATGCTTAAGAAGAGTGTTGATTGTTTGGGCTCCACTTTGAGCCATTGTGCCATGAACCATACACATTTGGAATCTATGTTTCGAAAGAAATAAGTTCCATTTTTGGATGCACACAAATCACGGCATACACATGTATGACCCGGGAAAGGAGAGAGACGAGAATTTGCGGTAAAAGTTTTCCTTGAATCAAATGAAAAGGATTACAACAAAAACTGTTCCTTCCGGTTACAAGGGAGGGAGAATATTGAATCTTGAATTCCCCCTTTGTTTAATGCTGGGTTCTTCGTGTGGCGGTGGAGAGTGAATCTTGTTCTCCGTTGACCAGATGACCGTCCTTCTGGGATCTCCTCTTCGGCTGGTAGGAAGAGTAACTCAGCTCTGTCTACCAAAACTCTCGAAGAGAAGGTAGGCGAAAGCTAGCTCGTACGCAGCGAACTTGCTGAAGAGTTGATCTGCTTCTTTTCTCTCTGTGTCGCCCTCTTGTTGCTGATTGCCAAAAGTTTGACCTTGATGCTGATTGCCCAAAAAAAAGTCCCCCTTCTTCATAGCGACGGGGGCTATTTATAGAGGTTTAGGGGTGATCGTGCCCCCTAAAAGTGCTCCACGATGAGGGGCCACTTCCCGCTACTTGTGCGGTGAATGGCCCCGTAATCCGGGTGGTTACAACTGAGGCGCGGGTGTCAGGCCGACGCACCTTGATGCTGAGACGCGGGTATCGAGCCGACGCGCCTTGATGCTAAGGCGTGGGTGATAGTGCCGACGCGCCTTGATGCTGAGACGCGGGCCAACGCGCCTTGATGCTGAGACGCGGGCCAACGCGCCTTGATGCTGAGACGCGGGTGATAGTCCCTCGCGTCTAGAGTTTGAAACTTTGCTTCTCAATGGCTTGTCCTCCAGTAACTTTTGGATAGCCTACAGAACCCCCTCTAAAATTTTCGATATTCCGCAGTTAACTGGGACGGATTTCTCAATGGCCAAGTCCACTTTAGGATTTTTAGCAAACCCTCAGCTATCAATGGATTTGAGGTGCCTTTACCAACTACCGTTTGAGTTGGGCTAGCCATGCTATTCCCCTCAGCATGATGAGTTATCGAAAACTTATGTTGGGCTTAGAAGCCAACATTTTCCTCTATCCTTTGCCGTCGGAGGCGTTGGATATCAATGAAGAAGCTCTTCTTGTTTTGATCAGAGGTGTACTTTTAACTTGATCAGCAGAAGAATACCATCTAAGGATAGTATTTCTTCAGGAACCTGCCATTGATCGGCATCATGAGTGTATCGCCATTTGAAGTTATGAGGCGATATGATCCATTTGAGTAGACTGACTCTACTACAAATGATCCTTCCCATTTGGGTTGGAATTTTCCTTTTGTCTTGTGCGTCATCACCATGGGTCTTCTGACGGCTAAGACAAGATCGCCTTTCTTGAAAGTTCGTACTTTAACTTTCTTGTTGAAAGCTCTGGTGATTCGAGCCTGGTAGAGCTCGATTTGCTGTTGGGCTTGCAGGCGCTTGTCGTCTAAGGCCTCCAACTCTTGGAGTCGCTGTCGATGCTTCTCCTCTGTTGTCATCTCCGCTGTCAAGACGACACGTAGAGATGGAATTTGAATTTCTAATGGGAGCACGGCCTCACAGCCGTATACCAAAGAAAACGGCGTGGCTTTAGTTGGGGTTCGCACAGTTGTGCGGTAGGCCCATAAGCATTCACCCAGTTTGTCGTCCCAGTCTCGTTGACTTTTCGAGACAAACTTTTTGAGAAGCTTGCCAATAGTCTTGTTGAAAGCTTCTGCGAGGCCATTGGCTCAGATGAGATTCGCCCAAAGAGAATTGGTTTTTGGCCTTTCCGTCTGGCTGGAACCATGAATATAGATTCTTGCGCATTACCATTGTCTCGGTATGTCCCGAAGGACGACTTCACTGGTACATGCAACGATGTCAAAGCATCTACTGCCGACCAGGGATCGTCATCTATATCAGTGCTAGTGTCTGACGGTATTGAATCAGAAGCACACACAGGAAAATACGCAAATCTAAATCTTCATTAATATACCAACCGCCTACATCATCGGTGGTATTATCGACATTGGGCTTATTAGTGCCTGTTACAAGTGGTTCTAACTCCTACAGGCACTCTTCTTTCTCGGGCTCAATATCAGCCTCATTACCAGAGTCTGGCTCCTCTGGTTGCGGGGTTTCATTTGACTTCTCAGGATCCTGATATAGGAGGGAGTCAGTGAAATAATTTTCGACCCCCTTAAACGGATACCTCTCGACTATCAACGTTTGAATTGTTTCACTCCCGTCAATGTATTTCATGACCTGGTGGAGAGTGGATGGAACGATGGAATTGCGGTGAATCCACGGTCGTCCCAGCAATAGATTGTAGGAAGTGTCGGCTTCGATAATGTAGCATGTCACTTCCGACCTGAGGCTTCCAATCTGACACCTGAGCTTGATTTTCCCCATTGGCCGGGTCTGGTTGGCATTGAACCCATAGATAGTCGTTTGGGTAGGGCTCAAACGATGGGTAGGAATGCCAAGATGTTGCATGACTCGGCGAGGCATGATGCTCAATGCGGACCCTGGATCTACCTGGATGCGGTTTACCTCAGACGATCCTATATACCCTGTGAAGTACAGGGGTCGATCATGCTTCCCTTTAACCTGCATATCATCTGCTGTGAAGGTAATGCCGGGAGCATTTGGGGAGGTGTGGAGACAATCCTCTACATCTTCCTCCTTCGGCACCTGGGTCATAAAGACCTCAGCATTTGCCAGAGCTTCTTGCAGAGCTTCTCTGGTAGACTTTGATAGTCTAAGAAGTTCATACAAGGTAATGCGTGCCGGAATGTTGGCCAATTGAGCCAGGACATCAAAGCGGTAAGGTGCCGTAGATCCTTCCACAATGCCCTTTTGAAGGGCTCGAGAAAATCGAGTCTCCTTCTGCTTCTCCACAGGTGACTTTGTGGAGGGCCTGACTGGCTCCGCAGTTGATTGTGGAGGGACTACTGCCGTCTCGCCGTATTGTTTCAAGTAGGGCTGTCCTAAACGAGTCCCCGTCGTTGGTTGGTTGGGCTCTGCGGCCAAGACTATCGTTTCCTCCTCTGAGTCGGTCAGTGAAGGGATATCAGTCTCCGCTTCTCGGGAAGAAGCGCATACCACGTTGCAAGATGAGGCTTTTGCCTTGCCTTTGGATTTCCTGTTGGTCACAGTAGTCCATTGCCGTGCATCGACAAGGTCAGGGTGGACCCACATGATTTCCCCTTGAGGCGTAGGGACGGGTACCAAGCCTTTCTCTTGCTGCTGGTGAGGGTCTGTGTTGACTATTCTCAGTTCTCCTCTTGGAATAGGGACCACCCCCGCAGGCGTTGGGGGTTGTCTTCCGAACTGGAGAGCTGACGTCACATTGGCCGTCACCTTCTTCTGCTCTGGTCGGAGCTTTAACACTTCCACGTCAATCAGAGCTTGAAGGACATCCTTGAAGACGTAGCAGCTTTTGGTAGGATGTCCCAACATCCTGTGATACATGCAGTAGTTGGGGTTGTCAGTTTTGCCGACTTCCTCTGGGCGCCTAGCTTCAGGGAGCTTCAGTCGGTTGCTCTTGTTGAGTAGTTTAAAGAGCGAATCGACATGTTCCTCTTTGAAGGAATATTGCTTGTTGGCGCGAGGCTGACTTGAAGAGCCACTCGCCCGGCCTGATTGAGGTTTGGCGGGAGATTTGGTCTCCGTTGCCAAATTATCCTTCCGCTTTGTTTGGAGGGATGTGTCTGGCGCACGCCTGGTCGACCTTTCCGGTCTAGGCTTACCTTCCTCCGCTCTGACGCGGGCGACAATCTCCTCAGCCTGTTCACCTTGTTGGACCAATTGCTTCCAGGTGCGGCTTTCAGCAACTCCTATTTGAGCAAGGAGTGAGGTTTGGAGATTGTGGCGGCATGTTTCCACCAGGGTGGCCTGGGTCATACCGCTTGGACACCGGAGTGCCATGTTCCGAAATCTTTCCACGAAAGATTTGACGGACTCCCCTTTCCGCTGTTTGGTAGCCAAAAGGGTGGGCATCGTGACTTCGGAGTCATCTTCGAAGAAGCGTGTTAAGAACAGCTTCTCTAGATCGCCCCAGTTCTTGATAGAACCTTCTGGGAGCTTCATAAACCATTCAAAGGCCAACCCTTTCAGGGTGCCGATGAACAGACGCGCCAGAATAGCATCATTGTCTACTACATTCCCGATTTGGGATTTGAAGTAGTAGATGTGCTGATTGGGTGACCCCTTCCCGTCGAATGCTTGGAGGGTTGGAGCCTTGAACTTAGGAGGGTATGGAACTAAGTCCCACTCAGCCGGATAGGGCCGGACCACTCCTACTTCTTGGAGGTCTTTGCGATTGGCAAGGGCCTCGAGGCGTCGTTCCAATTGACTCATCCTCTTAGCATGAGTCTTCTCCTGGTCTTGGGATGAAGATTGAACGAATTCGAAGTAGATCGCCGCGCCTCTTCAGAAGGTGCGGAAGATGAGCTTTCTCCCTTTCTCCCTTTGCCCTTCGACCTCCTAGGAGGAGATCTCCTCCTGTCTTCAAGCAACTGCGCAAGCGCCTGCTTGATGGAGTCGATAGATGCCTGTTGAGAAAGGATCATATCCATTTGCGCCTTCTGGATCTGCTCCAAACGTTTGGTCGTCTCGTCAGGAGTGCCTGTCATGTAAGCAGAGGCCTCCTTCTCGACGGAAGAGTTCGATGCCCTAGATTCCACTACGGTGGAGTGAGAATCTTTCACTTCAACGCCGTGGGCTAAGGCATTATAGTCAATTGGGGGAATGGCCCCCGTCCGGGTACGAGTGTATCGATACACCCCTTCCGGTTCAGAGTCAGACTCGGACTCATCTGAGCCGACTGCAATTTGTTTTCCCTTGCTCCTGCTTGTCATATTTGCAGTGAGCTCCGGGTACTCAACGTCAGAGAAGGTCCTCCTTCCGTGGGAGCGTCTTCTTTTAGCTGACGGAGGAATTAGGGTCAGCTGTCTGATCAAAGACTGCTGGTTCACGCCTGATTCGTAATGGCATCCAGAGAGTATGGAGATAAGCTGTTGGCAGTAGCATGCCGAAGTGACCTGATTGGCACTTCTTTTCTTTGTCAAGTAATCCCTCAAATCCATGGTAGGGGGATTGAAAGGATTAGCCTCGCAACGTCGAAGACGGGAGGCATCCATGTGCTGTACAGCCTGAACGCGGGCATCGGGGACGCGGTTCTCGCGACGCGGCTGTGTAACGCGCGTCTGGCGTCTCTGCTTAGATGAAACGCGAATCTCGCGTTGCTGCCTGGTGCGTCTGGGCTGAGACACTTGAGAGAGGATGGACTGCTGGGCCCCACGCCTGTGGGCGCGTGCTTCTTGCGTTGGACGAGACGTAGAAGCTTCGTCTCGACGCTTGGTAAGTTGGTCTTCAGAGGACTCAACTTGAGGAGTCGCGCGTTTGGGGCGCCAAACGCGGATTTCACGTACTGGACGTGGCGCGGGTAAGGCGCGAGATTGTACGTCGCGTCTAGCCTCAGTTGGACAACCAACGGTTCCAACTTGCAGTTGACGCGCACGTCTCCTCTGTCGACGCTCAGTATTCCGGTTGCGTCGAGGAGGTGGAGAAAAACCAACAACATCCTGATGTTGAACATCAGGGAGTTTAACCACGCGGGTCTCCTGAGAGACGTTGACGCGGGTTTTCTGTGCGCCGGAGTTGGTCGCAACAGCAACTGTGCTTGGGATCACGCGGGCCTTCTGAGAGGCGTTGACGCGTGAACTTTGCTGGGCACAGTGGGCAGCAGCAGCGGCGCCCAAGAGTGCTTCAGGTCGGGCTTCGGGGCCATTCCCCGCCGAGACCCTGCGACAGACGCGGGTCTTTGGGCTCTTGGAGCCAGAAGAGAGAAACTCTTCATATTTCGCCTGGTCGAACTCGACGACGAGTGATTCGACCATCTTCCCCTTACGGAGGACGTCATCCTGCGCCACGATCTGTTCGTCAGTGACGAAAGTAGTCCCCAGCGGAGTCGCCATCTCTTGTATGACCCGGGAAAGGAGAGAGACGAGAATTTGCGGTAAAAGTTTTCCTTGAATCAAATGAAAAGGATTACAACAAAAACTGTTCCTTCCGGTTACAAGGGAGGGAGAATATTGAATCTTGAATTCCCCCTTTGTTTAATGCTGGGTTCTTCGTGTGGCGGTGGAGAGTGAATCTTGTTCTCCGTTGACCAGATGACCGTCCTTCTGGGATCTCCTCTTCGGCTGGTAGGAAGAGTAACTCAGCTCTGTCTACCAAAACTCTCGAAGAGAAGGTAGGCGAAAGCTAGCTCGTACGCAGCGAACTTGCTGAAGAGTTGATCTGCTTCTTTTCTCTCTGTGTCGCCCTCTTGTTGCTGATTGCCAAAAGTTTGACCTTGATGCTGATTGCCCAAAAAAAAAGTCCCCCTTCTTCATAGCGACCGGGGCTATTTATAGAGGTTTAGGGGGGTGATCGTGCCCCCTAAAAGTGCTCCACGATGAGGGGCCACTTCCCGCTACTTGTGCGGTGAATGGCCCCGTAATCCGGGTGGTTACAACTGAGGCGCGGGTGTCAGGCCGACGCACCTTGATGCTGAGACGCGGGTATCGAGCCGACGCGCCTTGATGCTAAGACGCGGGTGATAGTGCCGACGCGCCTTGATGCTAAGACGCGGGTGATAGTGCCAACGCGCCTTGATGCTGAGACGCGGGCCAACACGCCTTGATGCTGAGACGCGGGCCAACGCGCCTTGATGCTGAGACGCGGGTGATAGTCCCTCGCGTCTAGAGTTTGAAACTTTGCTTCTCAATGGCTTGTCCTCCAGTAACTTTTGGACAGCCTACAACACATGCTCTTCACTTACACACTCATAACACGATGTATGCTCATGTGTACACTTGACACATTGTGGACGTAAGGGCCACCTTGCTAAATTTTGTTATGATAAATTATTCTAATTTAGCAAATAAGTTTGTTTGGGTTAGGAAAGAAACTAACCCCCACGGACCCAAAAGAGTGTGGGTACCAAAGACCACCCTTATGCTATTTGATGTAGGTGTGAGCTCTCGCATGACGTGAGAGTGATAGTGCTTTGAAGTGGATGCATTCCGAGCCAAAAGATGACAATTTGGATGCATCACTTTCAAGGAGTATTTGGTGGGAGGACCACCTCGGTTTGGAGATATGGAGATGTGCCTCTTTTCAGTTTTGGTAACAATCTCTTACTTCTCATTTATTGTTTACTTGCTTTTCATATCATTTATTTTTAGCATGTTTGATGTTTCATGATTAGTATGTTATATGCGATAATATTTAGATTAGTGATATACATAATTAGTTATTTGAGACACCCATGTTTAATATGGATTTATACCTTTGTTTTCTCACATTTGTTTTAAGTAATGTGTATGTCCTAGATCTATGCATGTGCATGTACATAATGATCATATGAATGTTTGTGAGTTTAGTTTTGATTTCTATACTTCATGTTTTGATTACATGTTTAGATGTTAGTTTTCATTAAAACTAGGATATATACTCGTATAACTAGTGAGCTACAAATAGATTATTATATGTTTGTTTTTGAATGCTCATTGTACTTATTAGATGTACTAGTATAACCTAGTTTTGATGATTCATGCATTTGACTTGTATTCCCATTTTGTACATGTTTATGTTTAAACTTCTTGTATATGTCATTGTGTCTAAACTATTAGCTATACATATACATCCTTGAGCCACTTGCCTTCATGCATATAATTTTGTGGACTCGTTTATATTTGGATATGTATGTATACTTTAGTTTGTACATGACATACATATACCTTGAAGGATTCTAGTTTTGATGATTTTCATGTTTTTTTTTTAAGGAATTTCATATTGAGCTTAATTGCCTATTTTCATGACTTGTCTTTCACAAAACTTGTACACTCATATTACTTGATGTCTTCTCATGATTTTATTTTCATGAGTATTATATATGGTATATAAATTTTGAGTGACATTGGTTTAGTGATTTTCATGTTTTATGGAATATATTATTGTTTTATTCCTTACTTGAAGGATTTCGTACTAGTTTACAAATTTTTCTTATAACTAGTTTGTATTCTTCATTTTGGAAGAATTTTCAATTATGCTAAACTATTTTCAAACCTATTTTTGAAAACCCTTTCCATTCAAGGGTGGTTGGTTGGGCGACCATGCCTTATATGCTTATTATTGAAAATTCTTGTAAACATGTGCATGAAATGGGTGGTAGGAAGTATGAGTTATACACTTGATCTTAGTGTGTTTTCAATTGATATCATTGGATCTTTTCAATTGGTATTACTATTGATATTTTTTTTGTATACTCATATATGGTTTTTTATATATGTATGTTTAAACTTCAAATAGTATCAATTTCGATTGGTATTCAATTTTTCATACATACATATATATTTTATTTGTGCTTACTATACTCTATATCTTTGAGCACAAATTTTGGTTATGCTAAGCTTGATTTCTTAAATGGCTATTATATTTCAATTGATTAATTTTCAATTAGTATCTTATACAAGTTTATGCATCATCTTATTTGGTATTTCATAAAGGGGGAGAAAATTCATATTTTTTTTAATTGTTTTTGTTTACCTTTCGTATTTTATTACTCCCACACTTTATGTTGAAAAATGATATTGATTATTTTTATTATCATATGCTTCTAATGAAAATTACTTTCAATTAGTACTAATCTTTTCAATTGATATCAAGATTATCTATATATCTTTTAATTGATATCAAAATTTTTGGTTGGATTCGTCAAAATGATTTATTTACTTACAATTGGTATTTAAATTTATGATAAAATATTTGTTTTATGTACTTTCAATTGGTATGATTTATTGATATCATGATGCACTAAATTGACATATTTTTTTTTAATTTGTATCATAAAGTTTTGATTTGATTTCACCCCTTATTGATATATATTTTTTTAAGACAAAAAGGGGGAGAACATTGTTTTATTATTTTCTTTGACCCCTTTGTTGATGATTGACAAAAAGGGGAGAAGTATTTATGAGTTTATATGCTTGTTTAAGTATTTGTGAGTTTATATGCATGTTTATTGGTTTATTTGAGTTTCAATTTGGTATCAAGAGCTTTTATTGTTTCATGCTTTGTTGTTTTGTTTTATTGATATCAAGAAAACTTTTGTTAAAATTTTTATTGTTGGTATCAAGAGCTTGTATTGATTATCTTTTAATTGGTATCAAGAATTTTTGATTGATTGGTATCAAGAGCTTTCAAGAGTTTTTTTTTATTGATTCGTATCAAGAGCTTTTATTACTTTTATTGATAAAGTTTTCAAATTGAAATTTTTATTGGTATCATGAGCAATTATTTAAGAACATGTTTATTTCAAAAAGGACAAGGAATTTATTTTAAAAGTTTGGTATCAAGAGCATGTTCATTTCATTATTTTATGCATGTTGATGCATATTCATGCTTAGTATTCATTGCATATATTTATTGTTTATTGCTATGCATGAGTTAAGGGGGAGCTTCTTTGAAGCTTAACTTTAATCCATGCATATATAACTCCATGAGTTTTGTCATCATCAAAAAGGGGAGATTGTTTGTCCAGAAGCCTTCCACTCTAGTTTTGATGATGATTAACTCATGTAGTTATAGTTTACTAATAACCTTGTGATGTTTAGTTTCAGGTATTTAACCAAGATATTAGTAGGTGATTAGCTTCAATAAAACTCATCGTTATATATTTTGGAAGATTTCACATGGTGATTCAAGAGCCCGAGCGTCAAAGTTCATATCTAGCACTCGTTGGAGTCAAGCTCGGTGGATCACGTTTGGATCGAGTCGACTTGGAAACGGCGCTCTACAAGAAGACTTCGGTACATAGTCTTGTTTATGTTTTAGATCCATTTGTTAAAGATTAGATAGTGTGATAAGCTCAAGTTCACAACACACAAACGTTTCATGTTTTGGTTTTAGTTTTCGGTTTTTGGTTTAACTGATCTTGGTTTTCATGAATAGATAGAACCAAAACAAGTTTACATGGTTTAATGTATACTAGATTTGTTCTATATACATCTATGCTTCAACTATTTAAACAAACTTAGTTTGATAGTCTATTTTATGAGTTTGGTGCTTTGGTATTTTAAAAAATGTATTTTTGGATTTTAAGTCAAAAACAATGATATATATATCTTTCATGTATATTGGATTATATCATTTACAACATGCTTCAAGTCGTGTCAATATCATGTTTTTGTATTTGGATGAGTTTTGGACAAAACGATTTTCCATTTCAAAAATTTAAGTTTTGAAAAATACGAGTTTTGGTTTTTTGGCAAAATTTCTAAGTTACAAAAGTAGTTCAAATTTTTTGTAACATGTCTTGAGTTTACTCAAACATATTTGATTATCAAAGTATAATATTGAACCTATTTTTGTAGATTTTTCGTGATTTTATGGGATTTTATTTAAGTAAAAAGTCAACATTTTAATCCCTAAAATATGTCTGGTCTGGCTTCTGCCGGTCGACCGGACCGGTCGACTGAGTTAGGAGTCGGTCGATTGACGTGCACAGAATGTGCACACCAGTTTGGCTGGAGGACCGTCGACCGACCCGGTCGACCGCCAGAGAGCTTCTGCTCTCTGGAAAGCCCGGTCGACCGGGTTGGTCGACCAGTAGAGAGCTCTGCTCTCTGTTCCAGGCCACGGTCGACCGGGCCGGTCGACCGTTACCCCAACGGTCAAAAATATGACCGTTGGCGGTCGACCGGGCCGGTCGACCGACAGCCGTCTAGGCTGCTGACTGGACCCCAACGGCTAGATTTTTTCTTGGCCTATATATTGGGGTTCTTTGGGCTGTTTTGGACAGAATTTCAAGAGCCAAAAATTCCTATACTCTCTAGTGTTTTTATACAACTTTCAAAAGTGTTTTGGGCTTTAAAGTTTACATTTGATTTAGTGTTTTTATAGGGTTTGGAAAATCAAAGAAAAGTGATTTTGGGAAAAAGTATTTTGATTCATCTTCTTCATCCTTATTTCTAGTTTTTCCCAAGGATTTTCTTTGATTATTTATTTTCCATTCCTTGTGTTTTTCTCACACTTGAGCCATATCTTCTATCCTCTCTATAGGATCTTTATTTTTGTGGGAAAATTAGTTTGTGGTTGTGAAAACTATCAAGTTGTAAACTTCCTTCTTTGTGATATCCCTCTAGTGAGAGGAGATTGATTTGGTATCCCTCTATTGTGAGGTAATTGTGAAAGTTGTGGTTAGCTCCCTCTAGTGTGAGATGGAGATTGTGTTTGGCTCCCTCTAGTGAGAGGTGGAGTTTGTGTTGGAATCCCTCAAGTGTGAGGTGATTGATTTGTATTGGCTAAGTGCCTACCCCTCTTGTGTGAGGTGGTTTTTGTGTTGGTTGTGCATTGCCTCTAAGTGTAGAGGTTGTATTCGGTTGAGAGAGGAGTTGGGTACTCCCGGTTGTATTGCCCCAAATCCTCAGTGGAGGTTCCCTGTGTGGGAGTCCTGTGTGGATAAGTTAGTGGAAATCCTTCGGTGTGAAGGCGGGAACGTGGAGCTGTGTGCTCGAACCTCGAAACAAATCTCGGCGTTTGCGTTTGATCCACTTTCTCTAACTCTCTCTCTTTTACTATTGTGCCTTGCATCATTTCATATTGCTCATTCATATATTATATGCTTGGCTTGTTTGTGTGTACCTCACTTGTGTTTAACCACGAGAGCTTCATATAGCACCTCAACTCTTATTCAGAGGAATTAAGAGGAGTTAGTCCAGAACCCTTTACCGGGAATTCGGCTACACTCGTTGGTTACATTAAGTGTGTTGCATTTTAAGATTTTAATTTTTACATTTTTTCATTAGATTAGCCGTACACCTATTCACCCCCTCTAGGTGTACTTACAATCTTCACATTTGTTTAATATTAAATTCTGCTAATAACAGCTCTCTTGCATGTTTCTAGGTCCATGGTGTGCAATGAAGAAGATGACCGTAAATCACAATTTAATGGGCGATTAAAGGCCTATAATATAGCCATTGACTTTGGAGAGCTGATTCATTAAAACTAGGGGCCTAAAACCAGAAACCGGGACCTGCAGCTAACAGGGGATAGACGCGATAGCGCGCGACAGCAGGCGTCGCGCGCGCGGCTCTAGAAGAGCCACAGAAACGCGGCTATGGCCGCGTTTTCATGGCCGTACGGCACGGCCGCTCCCGTTCTTTGGGCCAGAGGTTGTCCCACTGGCCCCCTTTCCCCTGGTGCCTATAAATACTCCCTGGGATTCTTCTTCAGGGAGATATACAGAGAGTTAGGGTAGTTTCTTTTCATGTTATAGTTTAGGGCAGTTTAGTTTAGGTTAGTTCTTCTTCTTCCTTTGTATTTTTCATTTCTTGGAGATCTTGTAATAAGAGAGAGAGTGGTATATGGTTAGAAAGCAAGAGTTCTTGTAATAGAAGGTGACAATCTATGAAAAGT
Organism: Agave tequilana; assembly: GCA_038442645.1. NCBI lineage: Eukaryota > Viridiplantae > Streptophyta > Magnoliopsida > Asparagales > Asparagaceae > Agave > Agave tequilana. The sequence goes on from JAVJIF010004021.1 coordinate 130,305, forward strand.
TCTCTCTTTACCTCTCTTTATTTTCTTCTCTCTAACTCTTTTTACATGTTTAGCTAATTTTCTCTCATGCCAACTAACTACTAACCACTAACTTGCTAACTTCTTATTTGATAATCCACATGAATCTAATAGCCTCTGCTTGGCCTTGCTCTTGCAAGAGCCATTGATGGCTCATGATGATGGATCTAACACTCTAACTTCCTAACTCTCTAACAAGCTAACATTACGTAACCCTCGGTTCCTAATATACGTATGTCAGTACTGGTATCTGGTAATGATTTAATCATCCTGATAATCGGATTGAGGTCATTTCAGCTCAAAATATCATTTTCCATTTTTTTTAATTTTTTGAGATTTTTGGAATTTTTTTAGAATTATTGGAGAAGAATCTCAATTTAGGGTCGATCGGTGTCACGGGCTGACTCCGGGATTTTTAATTAACAGTAGGGAATGAATTTTGGAAATTTGACTTCACAATAATGTTCAGGATGACTTCTTTTACTTTTGAGAATTTTTGAGAATTTTTCTGAATTAATAGAGTTTAATGCAATAAAATAAAGCTTAAATGTTTATTCAAAAAGAAAAAATGAAATTAAAATAAAAATTAAAAAAAACTAGCATGTGTAATTACAACAGGTTTCGAACCCCAAGTGCCCCCCACATGAATCAAATGCTCTAACCACATGGCCACTTTGGCATTTGTTCCTTTGTGGAAGCCATTCTATTTGAACATTTTTCCCTTACCTCTACAACCAAAAAACAAACGTTATTAATTGTTTCTTCTTAGATTCGAAACATGGCCACCACCCCATACTATAACACCCAGACCGCTTTGCCACATTGGCATGTGGGCTTAAAACCCAAGCCCATTTATTTGGACCACGCTTTAACTCTCCCATCTTCTCCAACTTCTCCCACTCTCTCTAACTTCTCCTACACTTTCTCCCCCTCATTCCCACTCACACAAACTGAACCCACTACTCCTCTCATGTAGCCTAACTCTCAAGGGGGGCGTAGGGGTGTGTGTGGTGCCTATAAAAGGGACATCTCATCATCTCAAGTCACTTGAAAATTTCAATCTCTCTTTCTTTCTTCCACTACAATATCTCTTCCTCTTTCAAATTTGGCGAGATTCTGAAGTGCTGGACGAGGAGAAGAAGATTCAGACAGAAGGGAAGCGTTTCAGGTATTTTATTTTGCATTTTTGTAGAATTTAGTTCGTTGTGGCATTTCACCGAACACGTAGTATGCGTTATGATTGAAGCAAAACCTGCACATAAAAATAAAGAATTTCAGATTTAGAATGAAGATGTGCAAGTGCTCAATTCTTACCGCTATAGCAAGTGGCTATGCGGGTCGTGATCCACAAGGAGGGTTTGCGATGGAAGCGTTCAAAGTTTTTCTTATTGAAATCTTTTTGAAGACAAAACGAAAGTTCTTCTTTGTTTTTAAGAAAGAAAAATGAAAAACGAGTTATGTTAAAGTTAGAAAGAAAACGGTAGAATGAGAAAGTTGAGAGAATCAGAAAGCGACTATGTATAAATGAGTTGAAAAAGAATGATTTGGAAGAGGTAGTGTTAGTGATTTAATTTCCAGAAATAAAAGAAAAGAAATAAAAACAATTACTTACCTTCTTTTCATCAAAAGCTTACCTTGAATCTTCAGCTACGATGTTACCTTGAATTGGAGGCAATCAGCGCATAGCCCATAAGAGTTGATTATTGGTCTCTTCCACATTACATCATCAGACAACTTCAAGCATGAAATGATACAGAGAGACTCACATCCATCGTCATGAGCTATCGGTGGCACTTGCAAAGGCAAGGCTCTTTCGATGCTTTTAGACTCACTTGGAAGACAATTGTACCAAAAAGAAAAGTGAAGTAGAAAAGAAGAAGAAGAAGAAAACTAAAAAGAAGTACATATAAAGAAAGAACATAGATTCAATTTCATAACGATCAAAGAAAAGAAAGAAACCTTACACCAGTGTCACTCTCAGCTTAAGCTTCATTGTTGTTCTTCGATGAAAGTCTGATCTCCTCTGAATTACATAAATGAAAACTAAAATTACATGAAAAAGAAAAACAAAAACCTAAACAAAAAAATGGAAAACTAGTCTAAATCCTATCTCAGCATGGTCGTCCCATTTTCAGTGCAAGTACTAGCTTTTTATAGGCATAACCCACACGAGGAGGATCTCGGGGAGATCGGGGAGCAAACGCTCCCCCTAACTCCCCAACCAAGGCCAGGTGGCCACACCCTTTTGGTGGGTCTCCCCGGGTTCTCGTTCTGTCTTTATGTTTGATTGGATTTACAGTTTAGCTTCGAGATTTTGAAGAAATGACTATTGATCTTTACTTCAACCGATCGATTCTGAGAGGATTCTTCTCAACCGGTTTTCAACCTCTTGATTTTGCCCTGATTTACTGAGCTCGAATTAATTCTGATTTAACTCAGAATTTTGGTGGGCTTTTGGGTTCATTTCTCTTCATCTCCTTAAGGAATGGGCCTGCAAATAAATTAAGCATTTAATTAGAACAATACAAATTTTATTCTATAATAAGTATGGAAATATGATATTAAATATGCAACATTAGCGACCAATCACACCCCATACCTATCTTTTGCTCGTCCTCGAGCAAAACAACTAAACTATACTAAGGATTATTAGACCACTTTCGCAGGTCAAGCGATTGCACTGAGCATGTGCAACAAGCCGTTAAACCTCTAGGTTTCCCCTAGAGGACAAGTTTTGTCTCGTGAGGGTTTTTAGCGGATTGCACCCACAAAATCCATAAAGAAAGAGAAACAAAGAGTTAGTATTTTCGAAAAGTATTTTGAAAGAGAAAAAATATTTGAAATATAATTGTAAGATTTAAGCAATCTATAAGTTATAGGAAAACTGAATTTTTCATTCCTAAACTTAGTCTCTATTCAAAAAATTGTTATCAATCAAAGTAAGGAGTCAAATTGTACTTCTCATCTAGTCTATTACTTTACCCTAAGTCATATGCACCTTGTGATCGTGAAAATTTTGACGAAGGGTTCATTAACTCTAACTCTTATGCCTTATTTATTTATATATATTTTTGATGGTATTATTCCTTAGTTCTATTAGGCTTTCTAATCTGCCCATGTAACGAGCCTTTAATCGATGACTCCCAAACCAAATGGTCTTAGGGCACCGTGTGAGAAAACACCCCAAGGACTTAAGGACTCGAGCAAATAAGGCCACAAAACTAAGGATTTTATTATGTGAACCACTTTTAGGCGTGAATACTTATACTTTCTTAGGCACAAATACCTAGCTTAATCAGAGGATTTTATATTTTTTTCTTAAACTTATCTAATCATCTTTTGCATAAATACTAAGGCTTGCTTAGGCCAAAGCACCTAGCTAATCAATAATTAGACTTGTTCATATATATATTTTTTTTATAAGGCATAAGAATCTTTGTTTTTGAACCCTAAGTGTGTAAGTGTATGAAGTGTACATATTTCATCAAGATAAAGATCAAGACTAAATTACTTTGACAAATTTTCTTCCTAACCCTAAAAATCAAACAAATAATCTTATTTTGACCAAGTATAAGAAATCCAAATTTGGATTTTCCTATTCCTTAAAATTGACTTAATATCTTACAAAAAATATGTCAAAATATTGTTTCTATTTTCAAAAAGTTTTTAAAAGTAAAGAAAATGTTAATAATTTTTTTAATAAAAAGAAAAAACTAAGTTATTTTAGAACCCTCCCCCACACCTATCTCATGCATTGTCCTCAATGTATGAATTAATGCATAGATGCATGAAAAAGACGAAAGGGAAGGAAAATGTTACCTTAAGGTGGTGGTTCCGGTGGTGGTCTGATTGGTCCACGAAATGCGGCCCAATCAACTTTTCGTTGGGTTCGGAGGAACCCACCAGAAATATCTCTAATATAACCCATTAAAATGATGAATCCATAAAGGATTTTTATTAAGTACTTGACCCCATCTAATTTCCAAATTCCATAATTAATTTCTGAGTCAAATTTGTCAACCACCTCGTCCCAGAATGGAGTGTGAAAAGATAGAATGATTGACTTGGACTCAGGAAGTATAGGAACTAATACCGACTCAGGAAGGTGACTTAAGTCAAGTAAAGGTTCAGGAGTCGAAATTGGTTCAAGAAGTGTGTCCAAGTCAAGAAGTTGAAACTCAAGTTCATATTTATTTTCCAACAATGGAATGTGACTTAATATTGGTGATTCAAGTTCAAGAATGATAGGTGGGGGAATCAAAACTGACTCTAACATATTATTCAAGTTTGGTAACGAAACATGAGTCAATATTGATTCAGAAAGTTGAACTGGATCACAGATTTGAGAATCTAGGTCACATATCTCATTGAGTTCAATATCAAAAAAGTGAGAACTTGCCAATTTGTCAATAGGATTTTCAAAAGTGTAAAATTGGTCAAGTTCAATATGATCATCAAAAATGGGTGATTCAATTTCATGATGAATTGACACAGGATCCAATGTTGACTCGGGAAAAAGATTGAAATTAGGTGAAGACACCGGAGTCATTATTGAATCAGAAAGTAAAATTGAATCACTAAGTTGAGGTTCATGATCATATTCATTTTCAAGTTCGATTTCAGGAAAAGGATAACTTGCCAAACTGTCAATATTCTTTTCAAAATTTGAAGTTTGGGCAAGTTCAAATGATTGTTCTGAAACAGAACCTTGATTTCCAAAACAACCTGACTCTTCGGCTCTAACAGAATGGTTAGTGACATCAGAACTGGTCAAACGGTGGGAACGTAGAGACTGGACCATCATATCTATGTATGCGTCGGAAAAAGAAGGATTCGATTGTAAAATTCTTTTGATTGGATAGAAAATTACAACAGATCGGTCTTCCAATTACAAGAGAGGGAGGATGTTGAGTCTTGAATCCTCCCTTTGTTTAAGGCTGGGTTCTTCGTGTGGCGATGGAGAGTGAATCTTGTTCTCCGTTGACCGGGTGAACGTCGAGATCTTTCGGGGTTTTTCTCTTCGGGTGGTTGACGGAGTAACACAGCTATGTCTACCAAAACTCTCAAAGAGAAGGTAGGCAAATAGCAACTTGAACACAGCAAGTTCTTTGAAGGGTTTCTCTTTTTTCTTTCAGAGCTCTTTTCTCCCAAAAATCATCCGACCCTTTCTTCATAGCGACGGGGCTATTTATAGGGGTTTCAGGGGCGTACGTGCCTCCTAAAAACACTCCATAATGGGGGCTAACCTTCCCCGTTATGTGGGCCGTGATTGGCCCCGAAACCGGGACGGTTACAACTGAGACGCGAGTGTCAACCCTCGCGCCTTGGAGCGGCTGAGACGCGGGTTTCGACCCTCGCGCCCTGGAGCGGCTGAGACGCGGGTTTCGACCCTCGCGCCCTGGAGCGGCTGAGACGCGGGTTTCGACCCTCGCGCCTTGGAGCGACTAAGATGCGAGTTTCGACCCTCGCGCCTTGGAGTGGCTGAGACGCGGGCAAAAATTCAACTTTTCAATGGCTTGTCTTGTAGTGATTTTTAGACAGCCTATAGAACCCCCTCCAAAGTTTTCGATATTCCGCAGTTAAGTGGGACGGATTTCAAAATACTTTGGACTCTAGGCTGAGCTCACCCTTGTGACTGGGCTGTCGATGCTTCGGGTTTGATCTTGTCTGGAGTATGGTCTTCGTGAGTGTACTGTGGAACTCTTTGAAGCCACCAAAGTTGATCGTGTTGAGTGTCTAGATGCACAGTCTAAACCTCCCCGATTGCTTTAAGTCTGTCGTGGGTGCACTTTAAAGCCAGGAGTGGACGGTCATCTGCTTGTGCCAGTGTACTGTTGAACTTATTTGCAGAAGCAAGGACTGAACTCCAGCTGCTTTAAAGACGCGACTGATATTCCGCAAGGCAGACGCGATGTTAGGCCAGATTAGAAGGATGCAAACTTTTGAAGAGACGCATCTTTTTTGAGTAAAGACGCGACTTTCTGGACGCAACTATGGCCGTGCTGAAGGGACGCGTCCATTGAAGAGGCGCGGCTGTTGGGTGCGAATCCGTGCCATGCCATGAGTGCACTGCCACGTGTCCTGTGGAGCCGAAGGGACATCTGCTTTTTGGCGTGCGGACTTCGCGCTGCATTAAATGCGCTGTCCACGCGTCAATAAATGATTTGATGCCGAGTCAATCGAGCCAAGCGCCGCATATCTTTGCGAATCACTGGGCCTATAAATGGCAACAGTCATCGAGAGAGTCCTCATTAGTCTCTCTTTCGTCTTCGGGTGCATTTGCTAGGGTTTTGAGAAAAAGGTTCTCTTTGTTTTCTGCTCTTCCGTCTAGCATTAAATTCTTGCTTCGCAATGGCACCCAAGGCCAAGCGAACTGCTTCATCATCGAAGGCGGTCGTCACTGAGGCCCAAAGGGGCGGTTCCTCCATGCAGGAAGCCCCTATCTCAGGTATAACACCATCAGGCTTGATCTTCGCCATTAGAGGGGTTTATGGAGTTCTTATAACCCTAAAAATCCCTTCTTTGAAAGAGAACCGCCAACGTGGATTCGAAACCGTGCTTGGTTCCCAGACGCGGTCTTTGAGTTAACAAACAAGGCGCGGGTTTGATGACCCTATCGCTTTTATCCGCTTGAGGATGTACTTGTTTGTTGAACATAGAGCGCCAGTGAGCCTTGCATTCCGGAGTCATCACTTAGAATGTTTCTAATTGTGAAAGATCCGGACGCAGACTTGATTCTTGCGTTCTGTGGTATCAGACGCTGGTTTTTTGTGAATCTTGCACCGAGTCCAAGTACTTAGATATTTTTCGTAAGTCTTGGATTTCGAAGACGCAGACTCCCTGCTAGCCTTATGGTCCTCAGGTCTAGACGCGGGTCCTCATGTCTGGACGCGGATTCTCAGGTTGGACGCGGATTTTGACAATTTCTGCGTCCAGTATCTCTTCTGCGTCTGAATTATAGACACTTAATCATTTTCGTTTAGACTTCTGATCAAGTGTCATTTTCTTATGCAGTGCAACACTCTTCCAGCCCACTCTCCAAGAGGTGCCACTTCGGGCACATAGGTGGTGCTGATAGTGATTTAACCTTTGTGCTGCAAAGGACTGCTCCTATGACTGCCGACAAGTAGAAGGAGCGAAGGGAGAGGCTCTCAAACGTTGACGCGGCAATCTTTCGGGAGCTTATGACTGACGCGACATTCACAACGGATGCTCGTGCTCCGATGGAGAAGCCTGCTTTCTTCTTTGGAGACCATATTAGCGAGGGCGGCTATTCTTTACATGACGGAGATTATAAATGGCTCCGTCAGATAGGGGATAGAAGGTTCTTTCTTCCAAACATGGAGAGGATGTACCCACTATCTTATCTCCAGCACATGTCCGTCCCTCGAAAACTGTCATGGCAGCTTTCCCGACCTGTCCCTGAGATTACTCTCGGCAACCTAGGCTCCAAGAAGGTATATCATGCTGGCCATGATAAGGAGGCTCTCGGCCTGTTTCCCGGGCTGTTGAGAACCGATCACCCGGTAGGAGAAACTCCTAAACTCGGCACCACCTTTCTCAACGCATTCATGAAAGTAGGGGGTGATTTTCCAATCGACTTTCGTGCGCCCGGGTGGATCCATTCCACTGAGAAGTATTGGTGGGGTAAGATGGTGAGCTTCGTCCTTGCCGATCTTGGAGGCTTGTTGGAGCATGTGGAATTGTACCAGGCGGTCAGGGCCGTGCAGTACGGTATTCCACCAAGTTCTCAAAACTTCTTTGGGATCCTGGAGCGTTACAATCCTCTGACGGGGACATTCTTCACTCCGGTCGGAGAGATGGGTCTTGCCCTGCACGAGTTGTACGAAGTCTCAGGGCTGGTAATGGGGGACTCTCCCTATGAGGAATACGTCCCACCACTGAGGAGCTTCACCTTATGAAGAAAGAGTCTCCTCGGGTGTACGAGACTTATTGGGAGGTGTTATGTCACTTCCACATTTGCGACCAGATAACCTCTTGGAGAGCGAGGGGAGTCAAGCAGCTGTCTTGGGCAAGCTACTTGTTTAAGGGCGTCAATCAGAAAGACCATCCAGTGACCCAACTGGCTCCCAGCTCCGACGAGGAGATTGCCGATAGGATTCAGGCTTCCGTAGACTCCTACACCATGGAGTCGAACGAGGATACTTTCGAACCTGACACGGTTTTTGAAAGTTTCAATCACCAGGCCCGGACCCCTATCTCCAATCGAGCGCTGCTGCTGGGCTTCTTAATGTTGTGGTTGAAGCGCTGTGTGGTGCCGACACTGCCACATGAAGTGATTGTTGCCGACGTAGTGTACCCGGCGGTGCTCCTGGCTTATGGTAGGCCCATAGCCCTCCTCTCGGCCATGGCGGCCGGTATTCAAAGTGGGTTGCGGGCCTTATCCCAGAGTCTGTGCAGAGTAGAGAAGGTTGTCGACTCCCAGGGTGAGCCGATTGTTGACTCAGAGGGGAGGCCGACGGTAAAACGTCCCAACCCTCGGGTTGAACTTCCCTACACGTACCTAATGGCTTGGTACGTTATGCACTGTCCCTCCCTGATGACGCCGGTGTCTTAGAGTGAAGGGTTTACTCCTTTCGTACAGCGGTTGGAGGGTTCAAGCTGGTGTAATACTTATATGTATTTCGTTCGGAAGTGCATTCTAGCTGCTTCGAACTACCAGCTCAATCACTGCTTCCCCGAGATTGCTGGTGCATCTTTCGGGGATAAACTTGCTGACTTCGTGGGCCCAGATAACTTCACAATGTTGTCATCGGGAGCCTTCTGGTGGTTGGTCAATATTCGGCCTGGGTATGTGCTTTTTCGACAAGGGAATTCGTGCACGATCGAGCCGTACATGCCAAATCGCTTCGCCCGACAGTTCGGCTATGATCACTTGTATGTCGGTAACCCCAATGCTCGACTCGCCTTCAGTGGGAACTTATTTGAAGGTGCTCGGGCTTGGTATTACAGTGTGGCCGGAGGGACGGAAACGCTTTTTCGTCTGCCCCCAAGGAACCGAAAGGCTGTACAAGCCTTTGCTTCTGTACCTGGTACTTCCAGGCCAGCCAAACGCTTGACTTTGCTCCAGAGTACTCATGCATCGAGAGCATCAATGCATCTTACAAAGCAAAGTTGGGGTCCAACAAACGCTCACGAGGCGTTGAGGAGTATCGGAAGGCTCTGAAGGAGACCAGAAGGGTATCAAGGGAGGAGCCGCGAGCGGCAAAGGGTCGACAGGTGGCGCGTAAGCGTCTTCAAGGCTCTACTTCCACTGTTGAGCCTACCCCCAAGAAGGTCCGGAGAGACTTGGCGGCCGCAACTTCTCCGTCCGAAGACATCCCTTCTGGTGTTGAGGAACAAAGGGGAGAAACGGAAGATGAGGATGACGCCTCCTTAGTCCGTACCCGTGGGTTGCGTAGCAAGGGCCCCAGGATTTTAGAGGAAGGGGAGTTCGCTGACAAACCCACCACCGCCGACGAGGCTGAGCAGCATGAAGTCGACATAATGAGCGGAGGTGATGTTGAGATTCCAGGGGTCCCAACTCAGCCCGGGTCTTCCTCAGCTCACGAGAGGAGGGATAAGGGACAACAGCCTGGGTCCCCTAGTGTATTGATCCCTAGTCCTCGGGTAGTTGACCCCAGCCTACCACTGGGGTATTTGGGGGCAAGGCCCCGGTTGCCGAGGCTTCCCATGTTGCACTATCGTCTTCTTCATCCGAAGAAGAAGGGTATGATTCAGGCGACGAGGTCACTTTGGCGATGAACCCGCTCCTCCTGATCAGAGTAAATTCTCACACATCTCGGAGGAGGAAATATGTAATGCCCCGATCCGGCGGGTACGGAGATGTTACTACAACGTATATACGCAGGTCTGAAATACCCTCACGTATATACGCTAAGCATCAGTACAGGCAAGAATCAGAGTACGGAAGCAAGTGGTGCATTATACATTCCAACACATGAGTATAATTATAAAGTTATCACTAGAGGTGATCCAATATTACATGAATATTACATCACTGATATGCGCAATTGCGAGATTACAAAGATATGTACATGTATGAACAGTACAAAGACAGGCTCAGAGTCATAACAAGAAAACTCTAGAGCCGCACATGGGGGGCCTGGAAGGATAGGGCTCTGGACGGTCTGCTGGAGATCCACGCTACCACTGCGCTACTCTGATCAGCAACTGAGAGAATCCACACGCTCCAAGCTTCATGACCTGGACATGAGGATCCAGGGGAGTCAGATAGAACTCCCCAGGCGAGTGGTGATACGAATGCCAAGTGGCGAGCATAGGTAAGCATGCAGGAGCAAGTAGATATAAAACAAGTGATATCAAGCAGGAACTACTCATGGTATGATAAGATAAGAGAAGGTAAAGTAGATAGGGCAACACCAGATATCTCCTAAACTAACATAAAACTGATAAAACCGAATAAAACCGATTACGAGCAAAACCGATTGTACAAGTTTAGGTCACGGCCTCATGAGACTAGTACCTCGAAGGAATAATCCAAACAAGGAAACCCTCATCTATATACCTTTATCCCATGTCACCGTAATCCGAGCGCGTACAACCGAGTTACAAAACAACACATCAAATCGCATATTCGCATTTTATTATAATTGGGGCCGTCTAAGTTGTGGGCTTCAGTATGCGTCCAATTCCACATACCTTCACTTACAACTTATATAGCAAGTTATTTCGAAACTGATAAAGTTTGATGAATCATATTTCGGATGGGCCCCGTACATGCCCGGGACAACGGTCCAGGCGTATTCGGTGCTGAGCCGGAACGTACCGCTAGGTACCGGGACTTATTTACGCCCGAACAAGAATAGAGTATCGCAGATCCCATAGAAATAGGCCTAGGGCGTGTGCATACCCGGCAGGAATGAACAGGAGTAGGGGTGCCAGCACACCCCACGGAATCCCTGGTGGCCGCCAGGTGATCCCTCAAGTATGTGGCCACGCGCGGCTCGATAAGACCACCATAAACATGATTAATCAGGGCCCATCAGTTTCCCCCAAACCGGGTACAAGTTGTCTTATTAGAATTTAATATGTGATTATCAATTTACGGGAATAGCAGGTACAAGACATGATCAGGAGTTCAGGAGTACGTGAGTACTACAGATTCAGGTCACTGTATATATAATACAGGATAACAAGTACAAGATTCAAGTCACTGCATGTAATGCAGGATAACAAGTGTAGTATTCCTGTAAATATGATAATCACAGGTCAAGTATATCATGCCGGGTGTCAAGTGATAGCATGACAGGAGGATGATATTTGGCAAGTAACCAATCATGTCAAGAGATTGATATTAGTCCGGATGGCAAGTCATGTCATAACAAGTGGCCTTGCCAAGTAGTAGCATGTTTGGTGTCAGGTGATAACACCTCAGTTGTCAGGTGATACAAACAGGTGTTAAATAGTAGCATGTAAATGACAGGTATGAAGTAATGGCATAGCAAGTGTTAACATATCAGGTAAATACGTGGCATGATGATAGAGTAGTAGCTGAGCACAACCAAGCGGAGCCGAGCAAGCTGGAGGCACAGATAGCAAACAGTATTTAACACTGGAGCGTCTGGCAAGGTTACCGGGACAACTCGGCTTAAGGTGCGAGTAGAAAATCCGGCAGCATCTCGCCTAGATGAATCTAGTGGTAAAGCGCTGAACGCTGATCATGATAACCAGGCGGAGCTGAGAGACCTGACGGTCCCAATCACTTCCCTTTCGAGATAGTGAGAGACCGGAGGCTGAAGGACGGAGAGACCTGACGGTCCCAATCACCTCTCTTTCGAGATAGTGAGAGACCGGAGGCTGAAGGCTGAGGGACCAAGAATGCTCAGGGTTTAAGCGCACTCTTGGTGGCTACCAGCCATCCCGGGAGTGGGCAGAAACCCAGAGTTCAACGACCACGAAGGGTCGGCCACGCATAATATAAAGCAGTAAAATACATATAAACATGGAATAAAATACATGTCGACCCGACAAGGCGGGGAAACCAAAATGGAGGCGAGAGCGAGGACACTCGCCTAAATCTCCGAAGAACCGAAAACTCTGAAATCCATGGAACTCGTGTACGCGCCATAAATATAATAAGTGAAGAGGAGAGAGAAAGAGTTAGAGAGAGAAAGAGAGAGGAAAACTAGAGAGAGAAGTATATGGAAGGAGAGAGTGCACAGGGAGACGCGGGTTTTGAGAGTGAGACGCGGGAGTCGCAGACGCGGGAATCGCGTCGCAAAGGTGCCACAAACGCGGGGTTCGAGACCCGCGTTCAAGTTAGGACCGAGAAGAACGCGGACGCGGTCATTGGTTCCGCGTCGTGTTAGCATGAGAAGAACACAGACGCGGGCATTAGCTCCGCGTCGTGCAGACATGAAAGGGACACAGACGCGGGCATGGACTCCGCCTTGCGTCAGTACAAGAACGCGAAGGCCGCGTTTAAACAGATGCCAAGAACGCGAAGATCTGCGTTAAGGCGTTGCCTGGACGCGAGGGTGAGATCCGCGTCAGCAATATACAGAGAGGAGGAGGGAGAGAGAAAGGGAAAGGTGCTTGCTTTGGTGGTGGTGTTATTTGGTGGAGGAGTTGGATTTTGATGGAGTAATGAAAAGAAGGTAAATGTAATACCCCTCTCCCGGAATACGTACTTAGTTACGTACTCAGTCTTCCGATCGTATTTCCGATTTACCTTCCGTATTTGACCGATTTTAATTTCAAATATCATTTTCCAATATTTAAGATTTTATGAGATTTTCTGGAATTTTCTGGAATTAAAATGAATTTCTTCAAAAACGGTGTCGGCCAGTGCCGCTGACCGATTCCCGAATTTTTATCTCCCAAACTGTTAGGAATTTTTAGAAAGTCCCTTAGACTTTATTACTTAGAATCATATTTCCTACTTATACACTTTTTCTGAGAATTTTATAAATTTATGAAAATTCTTTCGGAGTCGGCAAATAACTGATTCCGGGATTTTTAATTAAAAATCTATACAGTATTTCTTCAAACGAATTTCACCATGAGTCTTCAAATATTTTTCTTGATTTTTGGTAAAATTTTCAGACCAATCCGAGATACTTGAATTTCGGACATTTTTTTTTCAATTATTGCAAAATTCCAATTCCACTTCATTTCCACCTCATTTCCCACTCACACACTTCACCTAACCCCACTCACTCTCTCTCCTTCCTATGGCCGGCCAAGTGGCCAAGGAGAGGACACTCACCTCACCCCTTTTTTTACACAAAACCCCCCTCTCAATTGCATTATTACACCTCCTTCACAAAATCCCCATCTTATATATAGCTTTTCATTTGCAATTTACCTTTTTTTCTCCTTCACTTCAAGCAAAAGAGAAAACTCTCTCCCAAACCCTCTTCTTCTCAAACTGAACCCTAGCTCCAAGAACACTTCAAGACCTTTCCCTCCAGCCCAAGCAACTGAATTGAAGCTTGGATCGTGGCTCACTTCGTCGCCAAGGATCTCATAGGTGCCTTTGACGACTACCCGTTTCCCGGACTCGTAGAGCTTCGATCTAACGGTTCCAAGTGAGTATTTCACTCACCAAGACTTGAATTAGCCCTAGAACACTTGTATCTACACTCCTTGTACACCTAGGTCACCTAAAAACCATGATTTGGACCATCAAACACACTTCCAGAAATTCTGTTCTGTTCACTGTTTTCCCCACGATTAGTCGACTTACCCTAAGAACTAGTCGACTAGAACACTTAGCTGAAACTTAGTTTTTCTGGAAAACACAGTATTAGTCGACTTACCCCAATTATCAGTCGACTAATCTTTTCTGGACATAAATCTCAACTCTCTGGAAATCAATATTAGTCGACTCCTGAATCCCCCTAGTCGACTAATCCTCCCTGGACCAGAAATCCAACTTTCTGCATCAACAAACTTAGTCGACTTAAGTATCCATTAGTCGACTAATAGTTCCCTGTTAGTCGACTACCCTTACAACCCTAGTCGACTAACTTTCCCTGAAACAGAATTCCAACTCCCTGTATCCCTGTTTTAGTCGACTAACCCAGACTGTTAGTCGACTAAAAGCCCCTATTAGTCGACTAACCCTTACCCCTAGTCGACTAATTCTGACTGTGTGTCATAGTTAATTTCTGTTCTGAATTTGGTTCTTATACTTGTTACATGTGTATTATATCTTGCTTGTTCATGCTTCAATACTGGCTCTACATGATCTATTACTGAATGAATGTATCTCTTAATGCCTCATGACTTGCTATTGCATATACTCGTTTCATGACATGTTAAATAGTAATATCGCCACTTATCATGCCATCTCTTAAAACTAAGCATGATACACTTGACCTTTACATAAAAAGCACCAACTTACATATGGGTCGGGGGGAAATATGCGGAATATCGATATGTGTTCATGTTTACAGTGGTTTTAGGTATATTGTACAATTACTGTTCCGGTCTTACCTGTGGTACTCCAGGGGACCGAGGGGAGTGCTTGCTCCCTTTCCTGTTTACTGTCATGACAAGGGCATACATAAGTCCCTCCTGTTTAGCCTTGCGGCAGGTTCCGTCTTCAAGCAACGGAACAATCCTGGGCCGTGGTCCCGGGTATGCACGGGACCCACTGTAAACATAGTTCGTCGATACAACCGCTGTTTCCAATAACAACCTTGTTTCACTAGGATATGGATCTATGTGCTCTGGGACGCTGGGTCACATGGCTAGATATCACAGTAAGACAAGTAATAATAATAAGACGTTAATTGTAGATTTGTTGCATATGATCTTGCCTTATTGAGGTTACATCGCTTGTTATTCATTGCTATTTATTGTAACTTCATTGCCTTTATTCATGATCCTTATGTCACTTGACTATCTTTTATTTGTTATTATATGTCTTGACCCTTTGGATTTGCATATTCAGATTCTGAGGCTTGGAACGAAGTGGAGCCTTCCACAGAGGACCGGGCCTATCTTTCTGAGCAGGCTGACCAGCTCTAGTCTCATCGTGCCGACTCTTCCTTTTGGTTCACGGGATCTCCATCCATTTCGTGAACATTTTTGTATTTTTGGTTGTATAGGATTCATTTTGGACTTGGGTTGTGATAAAGGACACTTGTAAAGTGATTTTGCTTATCATAACTTGTATAACTTTGTATTTATCTTTTGTAAGTTGGCATATGAATATACCACGCTGTGTGTTGTACTCTGATACTTGTTGTACTTAAGGCTTAGCGTATATACGTGGGGGCACCATCTGACCTACGTATATGCGTTGCAGTGACGTTCCCGTATCATTGGGATCGGGGCGTTACAGGTTGGTATCAGAGCCTAGGCTCTCAAACCTAAAAGTACAACCAAGTGGCAAATTCTAGTGATTTGCTAATGCCAACTACAATGTACAAAGTTATATAGTCCTTCTTGACTTCGTCCTTGATTCATTCCTCGTATCCTAAACTCCTTCCCTTTGTTTCCAATTCCAGATCTTATCCCTTTCGGTATGGAGAGACGTTCGGGTCGCAACAATGTCGGGCAAGTACCGAATGGACCCGTAGGAGGAGAGGGTGCTGATATCCTGAGGATCATTCAGACTATGCTGGGAAACCAGCAACAGCAGATGGAGAATCAGCATCAGCAGACTGAGCTCCTCAGGCAGGAGTTGGCAGCCCCGAAGGAGCAGAAGCCGGGGAACATCTCAGACTTCCGACGGCTACAGCCGGCCGTATTCACGGGAGTCGAGAGGCCATTGGAGGCTGAACAGTGGTTAACAGACACCACCGATCTGCTGAACGCCGCCAGGGTGCCTAAGGAGAACCAAGTGGAGGTTGCAAAGATCCAGCTGAAGGACATAGCCAGGACTTGGTGGCTTGCAGAGGAAGCTCGCTTGGAGAAACCTATCTCTTGGGATACGTTCTCCAAGAGCTTCTACAGTCGTTTCTTCCCCGCCACTGCTCAGAAGGACATGGAGGAGAAGTTCATCAGGCTTCAACAGGGGGATAGATCCGTAGATGAGTATGCTGCAGAATTTCTCAGGTTGAGTCGCTTCGCCCCGTACATGATAGCAGATGAGGAGCAGAGGGCAAACCGGTTCCAGCAAGGTCTGCAAATGGACATTCAGATGTTCCTAATGCCCCATCATCTGAAGACCTATGTAGAAGTTCTCACCAGCGCTCGAGAGGTGGAGAATGGGTTTGAGAAGAAGCAAGGAGATCAGAGGAAGGACCAGGCCATGAAGAGGCCGTTTGTACCGGTGGGCAGAGGAGGACCATCCAGAGCAGCGAAGGTCCAGGCCAGGCAACCATTCAGGGCAGTTCCTTACCAGGTGGCTCGACCAGGTCTTATCTGCAATTTCTGCCAGAAGCCAGGACACTCCCAGCAGAATTGCCGGAGGGCAAACGGATGGTGTTTGGTGTGTGGAGCACGAGACCATGCCGTGGAGACCTGTCCGCACAGGAGGATGGGATTTGCTAACCAAACCTTGCCGGCACCTCAGGGGCAGAATGTGCAGAGGGTACTACCAGGGCCAGTTGGGCAGAGGCATCAGGGACCAGTGATGAGGAGAGCCCTTCCCCTTCCTCCACCGCATGTTGCTCGCCCAGTGCAGAGAGGAGCCCGGACAGCAGCAGGGCGTGGCAGAGGTCAGGCCTACAACCTGACAGCAGAGGAGGCTGAGGCTTCTGAGGAAGTGATTTCAGGTAACATCAGAGTTCATTCAATACCTGTTCTCGCTCTCTTCGATTCAGGTGCATCCCACTGTTATATCTCCGATCATTTTGTGGCTTTACATTCTATACCTGTTAAGGCTTTAGACCGCAAATGGAGATAAGTACAGGGAATGGGGTAGTTGTATCTTCTAGAGTTTGTGCTGACTGTCCAGTGGAGCTTTGCGGGAAGATCTTGGCCATAGACATGCTCGTACTAGACACCAAAGGGTACGACGTAATCTTAGGCATGACCTGGCTCAGTCAGTACTATGCAGTGATCGACTGTAGAGGGAGGAGGATCAATTTCAGAATCCCTCATCAGCCGGAGTTCCAGTTTAGTGGAGAGGTGAAGCCTGCTAAGAAGAAGATTCAGATGACCACTTCGGAGGTTCAGAAGGGAGTGCCAGTGTGGGATGAATTTCCAGGAGTCTTTGCTGAGGTCTCAGGGCTTCCACCGGAGAGGATAATTGAGTTCTCCATTGATACAATTCCAGGAGCAGCTCCTATATCCAAGGCTCCGTACAGGATGGCACCGACAGAGTTGGAGATCTTGAAGAAGCAACTGCAGGAGTATTCGGACAAGGGATTGATTCGGCCAAGCACTTCACCATGGGGAGCTCCAGTGCTCTTGGCGAATAAGAAGGATGGTGGTAAGAGGCTTTGTATTGATTATAGGGAGTTGAACAAGGTCACCATCAAGAACAAGTATCCCTTGCCCCGGATTGATGACTTGTTTGATCAGCTTCATGGAGCCCGTGTATTTTCTAAGTTAGATTTACAGTCGGGTTACCATCAGCTGAGGGTGAGGAAGGAGGATGTTCCGAAGACGGCATTTAGGACCCGATATGGCCACTATGAATTTCTGGTTATGCCTTTCGGAGTCACAAATGCCCCTGCAGTTTTCATGGACTTGATGAATCGAGTGTTCTCTCCTTACCTGGATCAGTTTGTAGTTGTATTTATAGATGACATCCTGATCTATTCAAGGAATGATAGGGAGCATGCAGAGCACTTGAGAATTGTGTTGCAGACTCTTCAGCAGGAGCAGCTTCATGCCAAGAGGAGCAAGTGTGAATTCTGGTTGGACAGCATAGCTTTCCTTGGACACATAGTTTCAGCAGAAGGAATTTCAGTTGATCCTAGTAAAGTCCAGGCAGTGAAGAATTGGCCAGTTCCGAAGATGGTGACTGAGATAAAGAGCTTTCTTGGACTAGCCGGATATTACAGGCGCTTTGTCCAGGATTTCTCTAGACTTGCAGCTCCGTTGACCAGGCTCACCAGAAAAGGGGAGAGATACATATGGACAGAAGAATGTGATGCAGCATTTGAGCAGTTGAAGCAGAGGCTTATTTCAGCTCCAATCTTGAGGACTCCTTCAGGAAGAGGAGGGATGGTCATTTTCTGTGATGCATCAGGTAAAGGCCTGGGGTGTGTACTTATGCAACGTGATCATGTTATAGCATATGCATCTAGGCAATTGAAGCCTCATGAGAGGAATTACCCAACTCATGACTTGGAGTTGGCCGCTGTGGTATTTGCTTTGAAGATCTGGAGACACTACCTTCTGGGAGACAAAGTGTTGATATACACAGATCACAAGAGCCTCAAGTATATTTTCTCGCAGAAGGAGTTGAATATGAGGCAGAGGAGGTGGTTGGAGCTTATGGCGGTCTACGATATTGACTTGCAGTATCATCCAGGCAAAGTCAATACCGTTCCAGATGCACTGAGCAGGATGCCAGAGAACAGAGTGCTAGTCCACCTTACTCAGCAGAGGGAATTGATTCGAGATTTCATCAGATTGGATTTGATGTTGGTGCAAGGAGGTGATAAGGCAGGGCAGCTTATGACTTTACAGATCCAGTCATCATTGATAGAGGAGATCAAGGGAGCTCAGAAAGAGGACCCCAGATTACAGACATTCAGAGCTCAGGTGGAGGCTGGTTTGAGGACTGATATCTGTATCCATCCAGATGGTGCATTGTATTTTGGGATAGACTTTGTGTTCCCCAGGGAGAAGTCAGACAGAAGATTTTGGAGGAAGCACACAGTTCAGCTTATTCTATACACCCTGGGGGGAACAAGATGTATCAGGACCTGAAGAAGCACTTTTGGTGGAATGCTATGAAGAGAGAGATAGCCCAGTTTGTTGCCAAGTGCTTGGTTTGCCAGCAGATAAAGATCGAGCATCAGAGATCAGCTGGACTTCTTCAACCTTTGCCGATACCCGAATGGAAGTGGGAGCACATCACCATGGATTTTGTGACGGCATTGCCTCGGAGTCCCAAAGGTAATAATGCGGTGTGGGTGATAGTTGATCGCCTCACCAAGTCAGCTCACTTCATACCATTCAGGGTAGGCCAGTCGACAGAGGTTTTGGCAGATAAGTATATGAAGGAGGTGGTTCGTCTGCATGGAGTTCCAGTTAGTATTGTGTCAGATAGAGACACCAGATTCAGATCTCATTTCTGGGAGAGTCTCCAAGAAAGTCTGGGAACTCGTCTGAAATTCAGTACTTCATACCATCCTCAGACAGACGGACAATCTGAGAGGACTATCCAGATCCTTGAAGATATGTTGAGGGCTTGCATGATTGACTTCGGAGGATCGTGGGAAGATCATCTTCACTTGGCTGAGTTTTCATATAACAACAGCTATCAGGCAAGTACTAAGATGGCACCCTTTGAGGCATTGTATGGTAGGAAGTGCAGATCACCGATTTGTTGGGATGAAGTCGGTGAGAGGAGTCTTTTGGGACCAGAGATCCTGATGCAGGCGACAGAGAAAGTCAGGGTTATCAGAGATCATCTCAGGGCTGCTCAGAGTAGGCAGAAGAGTTGGACAGACACTCGGAGGAGGCCATTGGAATTCCAGACCGGAGATCATGTGTTCTTGAAGATATCACCTACCAAGGGTGTAATCCGGTTCGGTTCACGTGGGAAGCTTAGTCCGAGGTATATTGGCCCATTCGAGATCCTGGATCGTGTGGGAGATGTGTCCTATAGATTGGCATTACCGCCATCTTTGGACGGGGTGCATAATGTCTTCCACGTGTCTCAGTTGAGGAAGTATGTCAGGGATGACAGCCATATTCTGGACCATTCCGAGCTGGAGCTACAACCGGATCTTTCATACCAAGAGCAGCCGTTCGCCATTCTGGATAGGAGTGTCAAGACACTGAAGAACAGAGCTATTCCATTGGTATTGGTGTCATGGAACAGGCATGCGCCAGGGGAGGCCACTTGGGAGCGTGAGGACGCTATCCGGGAGCGTTATCCTCAACTTTTCACATCTTGATTGGGTAAGACTCTTTTCTTCTACTCTCTCTACCGTTATCTTTCCTTGTATCCGTATCTATCTGTTGCTTTTCCTGTTATCTTTCACCTTATGAAATTTCGAGGACGAAATTTTTGTAAGGTGGGTAGATTGTAATACCCCTCTCCCGGAATACGTACTTAGTTACGTACTCAGTCTTCCGATCGTATTTCCGATTTACCTTCCGTATTTGACCGATTTTAATTTCAAATATCATTTTCCAATATTTAAGATTTTATGAGATTTTCTGGAATTTTCTGGAATTAAATGAATTTCTTCAAAAACGGTGTCGGCCAGTGCCGCTGACCGATTCCCGAATTTTTATCTCCCAAACTGTTAGGAATTTTTAGAAAGTCCCTTAGACTTTATTACTTAGAATCATATTTCCTACTTATACACTTTTTCTGAGAATTTTATAAATTTATGAAAATTCTTTCGGAGTCGGCAAATAACTGATTCCGGGATTTTTAATTAAAAATCTATACAGTATTTCTTCAAACGAATTTCACCATGAGTCTTCAAATATTTTTCTTGATTTTTGGTAAAATTTTCAGACCAATCCGAGATACTTGAATTTCGGACATTTTTTTTTCAATTATTGCAAAATTCCAATTCCACTTCATTTCCACCTCATTTCCCACTCACACACTTCACCTAACCCCACTCACTCTCTCTCCTTCCTATGGCCGGCCAAGTGGCCAAGGAGAGGACACTCACCTCACCCCTTTTTTTACACAAAACCCCCCTCTCAATTGCATTATTACACCTCCTTCACAAAATCCCCATCTTATATATAGCTTTTCATTTGCAATTTACCTTTTTTTCTCCTTCACTTCAAGCAAAAGAGAAAACTCTCTCCCAAACCTCTTCTTCTCAAACTGAACCCTTGCTCCAAGAACACTTCAAGACCTTTCCCTCCAGCCCAAGCAACTGAATTGAAGCTTGGATCGTGGCTCACTTCGTCGCCAAGGATCTCATAGGTGCCTTTGACGACTACCCGTTTCCCGGACTCGTAGAGCTTCGATCTAACGGTTCCAAGTGAGTATTTCACTCACCAAGACTTGAATTAGCCCTAGAACACTTGTATCTACACTCCTTGTACACCTAGGTCACCTAAAAACCATGATTTGGACCATCAAACACACTTCCAGAAATTCTGTTCTGTTCACTGTTTTTCCCCACGATTAGTCGACTTACCCTAAGAACTAGTCGACTAGAACACTTAGCTGAAACTTAGTTTTTCTGGAAAACACAGTATTAGTCGACTTACCCCAATTATCAGTCGACTAATCTTTTCTGGACATAAATCTCAACTCTCTGGAAATCAATATTAGTCGACTCCTGAATCCCCCTAGTCGACTAATCCTCCCTGGACCAGAAATCCAACTTTCTGCATCAACAAACTTAGTCGACTTAAGTATCCATTAGTCGACTAATAGTTCCCTGTTAGTCGACTACCCTTACAACCCTAGTCGACTAACTTTCCCTGAAACAGAATTCCAACTCCCTGTATCCCTGTTTTAGTCGACTAACCCAGACTGTTAGTCGACTAAAAGCCCCTATTAGTCGACTAACCCTTACCCCTAGTCGACTAATTCTGACTGTGTGTCATAGTTAATTTCTGTTCTGAATTTGGTTCTTATACTTGTTACATGTGTATTATATCTTGCTTGTTCATGCTTCAATACTGGCTCTACATGATCTATTACTGAATGAATGTATCTCTTAATGCCTCATGACTTGCTATTGCATATACTCGTTTCATGACATGTTAAATAGTAATATCGCCACTTATCATGCCATCTCTTAAAACTAAGCATGATACACTTGACCTTTACATAAAAAGCACCAACTTACATATGGGTCGGGGGGAAATATGCGGAATATCGATATGTGTTCATGTTTACAGTGGTTTTAGGTATATTGTACAATTACTGTTCCGGTCTTACCTGTGGTACTCCAGGGGACCGAGGGGAGTGCTTGCTCCCTTTCCTGTTTACTGTCATGACAAGGGCATACATAAGTCCCTCCTGTTTAGCCTTGCGGCAGGTTCCGTCTTCAAGCAACGGAACAATCCTGGGCCGTGGTCCCGGGTATGCACGGGACCCACTGTAAACATAGTTCGTCGATACAACCGCTGTTTCCAATAATAACCTTGTTTCACTAGGATATGGATCTATGTGCTCTGGGACGCTGGGTCACATGGCTAGATATCACAGTAAGACAAGTAATAATAATAAGACGTTAATTGTAGATTTGTTGCATATGATCTTGCCTTATTGAGGTTACATCGCTTGTTATTCATTGCTATTTATTGTAACTTCATTGCCTTTATTCATGATCCTTATGTCACTTGACTATCTTTTATTTGTTATTATATGTCTTGACCCTTTGGATTTGCATATTCAGATTCTGAGGCTTGGAACGAAGTGGAGCCTTCCACAGAGGACCGGGCCTATCTTTCTGAGCAGGCTGACCAGCTCTAGTCTCATCGTGCCGACTCTTCCTTTTGGTTCACGGGATCTCCATCCATTTCGTGAACATTTTTGTATTTTTGGTTGTATAGGATTCATTTTGGACTTGGGTTGTGATAAAGGACACTTGTAAAGTGATTTTGCTTATCATAACTTGTATAACTTTGTATTTATCTTTTGTAAGTTGGCATATGAATATACCACGCTGTGTGTTGTACTCTGATACTTGTTGTACTTAAGGCTTAGCGTATATACGTGGGGGCACCATCTGACCTACGTATATGCGTTGCAGTGACGTTCCCGTATCATTGGGATCGGGGCGTTACAGTAAAGGAGGTGATGTTTGGAGGTTGAAGCAGTAGAGATGGAGGTGGTGTTGTGATGGTGAAAGTGATGGTGGAAGTGAAGATGGTGGTGGAAAATAGTAGAGGTGATGGTGATGTTAGTTGTTTGTCGTTGTAATCGTCACCGTAATGATTATCGGAATAATCGCGAACGATTACCGGAATAATCATCGGAGATCTTACCGACGAAGAAGAGCTCGGCCCCAATCCAAAGGAGGTGGCCGGCTCTTGATGTGGTGATGGGGTGGTGGTTTTGTGGAGGGTTTTGATGGTGGTGGTATTTTTGGAGAAGGTAAAGGAGAAGGTGAAGGCTTTGGTGGAGTTGTTGAAGTTGTGGTGCTTTAAATGGAGATGGAGGAGGAAGAAGATGAAGGTAGGAAGTTGGAGAAGTTGTAGTAGTTGTTGTTGTGGTGGAGATGAAGGAGGAGTTGGTGGTGGTTAAGGTGTTGGTGAAGAGAAAATGAAGTTGAAAGGAGAAGGAAAGGTTTATATAGGATTTGGAATAGTGAAGGAGATGTAAAAATGTTTTAGGGAGGGGGTTTTTTGTAAAAATGGAGAGGTGAGGTGGCTCTTTGGCCGGCCATGGTGATGGGAGAGGAGTTGGATATTTTGGAGAAGATATTTTTGGAGGAAAGGAGATATTTTTGGAGGAAGAATGTAGAAGATAATGGAAGAATGGAGAAGTTTAGAGAATTTGGTGGAAGGAAAAGGAAGGAAAGAAAAAGGAAAAAGGAAAAGAAAATGAAAAGAGGAAGATATTTTCTTGGAAGAAAAAGTAAAACTAATTAGAGTGGCGGATTCCCGGGATTCAGTTGCGGATGCGGAAAACTTTCGGAAAAATACCGAAATCGTCCGAAAATCAAGTATATCGGAACGATCCGCAAAAATTCTCAAAAATCAAGAATATTATTCTAAGAATCACGGTAAAATTTGTTTCAAGAAATTCTTTATAGTTTTTAAATTAAAAATCCTAGAATCGGCCGCCAATATCGGTCGACATCAAATCTGGCAGAAATCTGATAAATTCTGAAAATCCCAAAAAATGAATTAAGATAGTAAATATTATTCTAAGCAAATATGGGAAAGCGGTTTCTCAAAATTTGATTCCATTTGTAAATTAAAAATCCAGGAATCGGTCAGCGGTGCTGGTCGACACCGGTTTTGAAGATTTTCCATTTAATTCAGGAAAATTCCAGAAAATCATAGAAAATCTAAAATATTGGAAAATGATGTTTGAAACTGAAATCGGTCAAATTTGAATACCGAAAAGACCAAATTGAGTAAGACACTAGGATCGGGTCCCTGGTTCAGAGAAGAGCAGACTCTGAGTCCACGAATCCGGATCCAAGACAAAACGATCATATAAATAATTCATAATACAAAATAAATATAGGAAGTAAATCGAAAAATACGATCAGAAAATACAAATACGCAACTAGGTACGTATTCTGGGAGCGGGGTGTTACATTCCATCCACCTTACAAAAAATTGCGTCCTCGCAATTTCGATAAGGGGTAAAATGAACACTAAGGGGACATGGGTGGAAATTATACCAATTAAGATATGAAGCACTATAGGTAGGGCTCTCAAGTTGACTAAACAGTAATCAAAATATAGATATCTTCTGCACCTCTGGCTGTATAAGTTTTTGAACGGTACCAAATAATACTGATCTGATGAGATTACTTTGCAATAGAGTTCCAGTTGTACTGCATACTTTATAGCCCTCCGAGAAGAAGCCAGAATATTGAAAATAAAGGAAACCCTGATAGTCCTGAGCATAATATAGAAGACCGATAATTGAGAATTCCGAATACCAGGCATCAATCACTCTGAAAGATATAGCCGAGAATGTAGAATATCCGTAGAGAATTCCGACTATTGACTTCTGAAAGATAACCCGATTAGGATCAATCCTGAGGATACCCGAGCACCATAGAGTCAGCCGAAGAGATCATATAATAGCTTCATTTAGAACCAGCTGCTACCTCTCTAGTCTATTCATATCTTAAGTTGGTATAAAGGCATTGAAAAACCAAAACAGGGGAAAGATGGAAGGGATTAGGAATCAAAGAAGAATGATCAAGAAAGAATAGATAACTCTGCACTTGTAGTTGGACTGTATAACCAGGACTCATGCATTCCAGTTGCAAATTTATTTATCATTAATTTGCAGTCTGGACGTACTGAGGATGTGAGAACCTAGGCTCTGATACCATCCTGTAACGTCCCGATCCGGCGGGTACGGAGACGATACTGCAACGTATATACGCAGGTCCGAAATACCCTCACGTATATACGCTAAGCATCAGTACAGGCCAGAATCAGAGTACGGAAGCAAGTGGTACATTATATATTCCAACACATGAGTACAATTACAAAGTTATCACCAGAGGCGATCCAATATTACATGAATATTACATCACTGATATGCGCAATTGCGAGATTACAAAGATATGTACATGTATGAACAGTACAAAGACAGGCTCAGAGTCATAACAAGAAAACTCTAGAGCCGCACATGGGGGGCCTGGAAGGATGGGGCTCTGGACGGTCTGCTGGAGATCCACGCTACCACTGCGCTACTTTGATCAGCAACTGAGAGAATCCACACGCTCCAAGCTTCATGACCTGGACATGAGGATCCAGGGGAGTCAAATAGAACTCCCCAGGCGAGTGGTGATACGAATGCCAAGTGGCGAGCATAGGTAAGCATGCAGGAGCAAGTAGATATAAAACAAGTGATATCAAGCAGGAACTACTCATGGTATGATAAGATAAGAGAAGGTAAAGTAGATAGGGCAACACCAGATATCTCCTAAACTAACATAAAATTGATAAAACCGAATGAAACCGATTACGAGCAAAACCGATTGTACAAGCTTAGGTCACGGCCCCATGAGACTAGTATCTCGAAGGAATAATCCAAATAAGGAAACCCTCATCTATATACCTTTATCCCATGTCACCGTAATCCGAGCGCGTACAACCCGAGTTACAAAACAACACATCAAATCGCATATTCGCATTTTATTATAATTGGGGCCGTCTAAGTTGTGGGCTTCAGTATGCGTCCCATTCCACATACCTTCACTTACAACTTATATAGAAAGTTATTTGGAAACTGATAAAGTTCGATGAATCATGTTTCGGATGGGCCCCGTACATGCCTGGGGCAACGGTCCAGGAGTATCCGGTGCTGAGCCGGAACGTACCGCTAGGTACCGGGACTTATTTACGCCCGAACAGGAATAGAGTATCGCAGATCCCATAGAAATAGGCCTAGGGCGTGTGCATACCCGGCAGGAATGAACAGGAGTAGGGGTGCCAGCACACCCCACGGAATCCCTGGTGGCCGCCAGGTGATCCCTCAAGTATGTGGCCACGCGCGGCTCGATAAGACCACCATAAACATGATTAATCAGGGCCCATCAGTTTCCCCAAACCGGGTACAAGTTGTCTTATTAGAATTTAATATATGATTATCAATTTACGGGAATAGCAGGTACAAGACATGATCAGGAGTTCAGGAGTACGTGAGTACTACAGATTCAGGTCACTGTATATATAATACAGGATAACAAGTACAAGATTCAAGTCACTGCATGTAATGCAGGATAACAAGTGTAGTATTCCCGTAAATGTGATAATCACAGGTCAAGTATATCACGCCGGGTGTCAAGTGATAGCATGACAGGAGGATGATATTTGGCAAGTGACCAATCATGTCAAGAGATTGATATTAGTCCGGATGGCAAGTCATGTCATAACAAGTGGCCTTGCCAAGTAGTAGCATGTTTGGTGTCAGGTGGTAACACCTCAGTTGTCAGGTGATACAAACAGGTGTTAAATAGTAGCATGTAAATGACAGGTATGAAGTAATGGCATAGCAAGTGTTAACATATCAGGTAAATACGTGGCATGATGATAGAGTAGTAGCTGAGCACAACCAAGCGGAGCTGAGCAAGCTGGAGGCACAGATAGCAAACAGTATTTAACACTGGAGCATCTGACAAGGTTACCGGGACAACTCGGCTTAAGGTGCGAGTAGAAAATCCGGCAGCATCTCGCCTAGATGAATCTAGTAGTAAAGCGCTGAACGCTGATCATGATAACCAGGCGGAGCTGAGAGACCTGACGGTCCCAATCACTTTCCTTTCGAGATAGTGAGAGACCGGAGGCTGAAGGACGGAGAGACCTGACGGTCCCAATCACCTCTCTTTCGAGATAGTGAGAGACCGGAGGCTGAAGGCTAAGGGACCAAGAACGCTCAGGGTTTAAGCGCACTCTCGGTGGCTACCAGCCATCCCAGGAGTGGGCAGAAACCCAGAGTTCAACGACCACGAAGGGTCGGCCACGCATAATATAAAGCAGTAAAATACATATAAACATGGAATAAAATACATGTCGACCCGACAAGGCGGGGAAACCCAAATGGAGGCGAGAGCGAGGACACTCGCCTAAATCTCCGAAAGAACTGAAAACTCAAGTGAAGAGGAGAGAGAAAGAGTTAGAGAGAGAAAGAGAGAGGAAAACTAGAGAGAGAAGTATATGGAAGGAGAGAGTGCACAGGGAGACGCGGGTTTTGAGAGTGAGACGCGGGAGTCGCAGACGCGGGAGTCACAGACGCGGGAATCGCGTCGCAAAGGTGCCACAAACGCAGGGTTCGAGACCCGCGTTCAAGTTAGGACACGAGAAGAACGCGGACGCGGTCATTGGTTCCGCGTCGCGTTAGCATGAGAAGAACACAGACGCGGGCATTAGCTCCGCGTCGTGCAGACATGAAAGGGACACAGACGCGGGCATGGACTCCGCGTTGCGTCGGTAAAAGAACGCGAAGGCCGCATTTAAACAGATGCCAAGAATGCGAAAATCCGCGTTAAGGCGTTGCCTGGCGCGGGGTGAGATCCGCGTCAGCAATATACAGAGAGGAGGAGGGAGAGAGAAAGGGAAAGGTGCTTGCTTTGGTGGTGGTGTTATTTGGTGGAGGAGTTGGATTTTGATGGACTAATGAAAAAGAAGGTAAAGGAGGTGATGTTTGGAGGTTGAAGTAGTAGAGATGGAGGTGGTGTTGTGATCGTGAAAGTGATGGTGGAAGTGAAGATGGTGGTGGAAAATAGTAGAGGTGATGGTGATGTTAGTTGTTTGTCGTTGTAATCGTCACCGTAATGATTACCAGAATAATCGCGAACGATTACCGGAATAATCATCGGAGATCTTACCGATGAAGAAGAGCTCGGCCCCAATCCAAAGGAGGTGGCCACCTCTTGATGTGGTGATGGGGGGTGGTTTTGTGGAGGGTTTTGATGGTGGTGGTATTTTGGAGAAGGTAAAGGAGAAGGTGAAGGCTTTGTGGAGTTGTTGAAGTTGTGGTGCTTTAAATGGAGATGGAGGAGGAAGAAGATGAAGGTAGGAAGTTGGAGAAGTTGTAGTAGTTGTTGTTGTGGTGGAGATGAAGGAGGAGTTGGTGGTGGTTAAGGTGTTGGTGAAGAGAAAATGAAGTTGAAAGGAGAAGGAAAGGTTTATATAGGATTTAGAATTGTGAAGGAGATGTAAAATGTTTTAGGGAGGGGTTTTTTGTAAAAATGGAGAGGTGAGGTGGCTCTTTGGCCGGCCATGGTGATGGGAGAGGAGTTGGATATTTTGGAGAAGATATTTTTGGAGGAAAGGAGATATTTTTGGAGGAAGAATGTAGAAGATAATGGAATAATGGAGAAGTTTGGAGAATTTGGTGGAAGGAAAAGGAAGGAAAGAAAAAGGAAAAAGGAAAAGAAAATGAAAAGAGGAAGATATTTTCTTGGAAGAAAAAGTGAAAATAATTAGAGTGGCGGATTCCCGGGATTCAGTTGCGGATGCGGAAAACTTTCGGAAAAATACCGAAATCGTCCGAAAATCAAGTATCTTAGAACGATCCACAAAAATTCTCAAAATCAAGAATATTATTCTAAGAATCACGATGAAATTCATTTCAAGAAATTCTTTATAGGTTTTAAATTAAAAATCCTGGAATCGGCCGCCAATATCGGTCGACACCAATTCTGGCAGAAATCTGATAAATTCTGAAAATCTCAAAAAATAAATTAAGATAGTAAATATTATTCTAAGCAAATATGGGAAAGCGATTTCTCAAATTTGACTCCATTTGTAAATTAAAAATCCAGGAATCGGTCAGCGGTGCTGGTCGACACTGGTTTTGAAGATTTTCCATTTAATTCAGGAAAATTCCAGAAAATCATAGAAAATCTAAAATATTGGAAAATGATGTTTGAAACTGAAATCGGTCAAATCTGAATACCGAAAAGACCAAATTGAGTAAGACACTAGGATCGGGTCCTTGATTCAGAGAAGAGTAGACTCTGAGTCCACGAATCCGGATCCAAGATAAAACGATCATATAAATAATTCACAATACAAAATAAATATAGGAAGTAAATCGAAAAATATGATCAGAAAATACGAATACGCAACTAGGTACGTATTCTGGGAGCGGGGTGTTACAAAATATATGGGTGTGAGCCGGTGACGGGGTCACCACTAGCGGCAATTACTCCTGCTGCAGGTATTTTTATTGTCTTTTTTGATCCGGTTTCCCTTCGAACTGGGGAAAGGTTCTGACATTTTCCTTTTAACATTATGCTGCAGGGCTAGCCGCGGATAGTGAGGCTGCAACTTCCTCCCATATCGAGGAAATGATACACGAGCTGGCCCAGCAGGAGAGCATTGAGGCTCCTGCTATTGAGATGCCTCAAAAGAGGGCAATTATTGAAGTTGGGGAGACCTCCACCCTGCAGGATTCGCCTAAGAACTCGCCATCTTTGGAACCTCAGCTAGGTAAGGAAATGTTGATATCTTGAATGTTTTCCTTTCACTGTCATGACTGACGCTTTGGTGATTTGCAGAGAGGGCTGAGGAAGCTCAGGCAGAGGACTTGGCAGTCAGCGTCGACTCAGCAGGGGCAGCCAGCGTCGACCCAGCAGGCAGTACAATTCAACCCTCGACCGCGGGTTCCGAAGAGGTCAGGCCTGCTGCTATTTCTGTCGCCATGGAGGCTGCTATGACGGCAACCGCCCCGGAAGTGCCGGTGACCATCTCAGCTTCTGTCGCGCCTGTTGTTGATCCTACTCCTGCACAGGATGAGTTGATTCCCATCCCTCGCCCTGTGACAGAAAGGGGATCTGGGAGCACTTCAGCAGAATTCTCCCTAGCTGGTGATATCATGGAAGAACTGACACGTCAAATGGTACAGCAGTTCTTTGCTTCCATGCGATCATGCATTGACCTCATCCTTTATGGGGTAGTTCTTTCGAATTTGCCCGAGTGCTTCTCGAAAAACTGATCGAGAACATTGGTCATACTGGAGGTCCTTCGCAGGCTATGGCATGCCTGATGCTGGTGGAGCAGTTAGGAAGTGACTTGAAAGAGCTCAAGTCCTTAGAAGATGCTGGCTCAGTACACGAGGCCCAGGCAACTCTGAATAGGCTTCTTGCTATTCAAGATCAAGAGCGAAAAGAGATGGAGGACCAAATAGCTGAAGAGACCCGCCATTTCGAATATTTCCAGGCTGACCGTCAAAAGCTGATTGGCGATTCAAAGGAATCTGAGCTCATCATGCAGAGTGCAGAGCAGGTGATTATCAGTTCTCGGGCTTCCATAGCCAAGGCAGAAGCCTTGATTGCAATCAATGAGCAGAAGTTTGCCACTGCTAAGAAGAAGCTGGAAGAGCTGGAGGCTGCCAGGACGCAAGCTGACGAAAATCTCTCCACTCATTCCTCCAGATTGGAATCTCTACGAGCGCGGCTGGCTGCGAAGAAATTCTTATCTGAAGAGGAGTTGCGGGTCCAAGCTCTCATGGAAGCTGAGAAGGCGCGTCAACATGAGATACATCGCCTTAGAGAACAAATCCGTTCTTTGGCGAACCAGGATTTTTAGCCTTCTTCTTCTTTTCCTTTGTAAAGAAAAGGACACTCCATTTACCAAGAGTGTTTGTATCTACTTTTATCATTTTTGAATAATAAAAGTCGTTGAAATTTTTTTGTTCCACCTTCATTGCCTCGCTGTGGATGAATCCAGCTTCTTAATCACAGATTTCGGTTGTGCTCCCTTACTAACTGTGAGTAACAAACTTAGGTAGAACTAAGTTCTTTTTATGAAACGCGATGTTGACTCATTAGGAAACGCGGCCCTGAGGGTCGCTGCTTTGATCTGCCAATGAGGATGCGGTTCAAGCGGACGCGAAGGACGCAGCTTTGAGTGTGACTTATTGGCCGCAGTCCTTAACTTTATCCAGGCGCAGGAATCCGGGTGCATCAATTGACGCGGTCTGGGACGTGACGCTTGAAAAACACCTAGAGGGGGGGTGAATAGGTGTGAATGCTAATCTAATGATCTTTTTTAAACTTTTAATTAAATGAGTGATGCAACGATCTCTCAAAACACGACTAAGAGCCGAATACCCCTTGCGAGGTTCTGAACTCCTTCCTCCCAATTCCCCTAGATATGGGTTAGAGGTGCGCAATGCAATCGTGTTGTATTGAGGTGTGATCGATCAATGCCAAGTATGATGATGAGAAATGAGATGCACACAATGTAAACACAACAAGTATAGCAAGTAAAGTAAACAGACAAGATTGCACAAGTAGAGGGTTAGTTCTCAAGCAAATAATTCAAGACAATATAAAGCAAGAGAAATTGAAAACAAGAATAACGCAAAGGCAATCGCAAACAAGATGATTTGTTTCGAGGTTCGAGCACACTTGCTCTAGTCCCCGCCTTCACCTCCGTGAAGGGTTTCCACTATCCACCGAGGATGCCTTTACAATTGGTCTACCGAAGACCGAGCACCGAGCTCCACCGAATACAAAGGACCTCTACCGAAGAGGTTGCTCCACAAGAAGGAATTACAAGAACAAAGTGATCACAACTTGATCACTACACTTTTTCTCAATCTCTTTTACAAACACTCTCACTTCAATTTACAACTTCACTATAGAATGAGTATAGAATTTTTGGCTCTATGAAGTGTGGTGAGAAAACTTCAGTTGTATAGTGATATAGAGAATCAAACACAACTGAAAAACAATCTTGAAAGAGTAGGAATTGAAAGCTTCAAACAATTTTCTTTTCTCTTTTGAAAACAACAAAACTTGAGGAATTTTCTTCTAAGTAAGTATGAAGGAGAGACTTCTCCTCTATTTATAGGGTTGAAAATAAGTTAAAAACATTTTCTTTTCCTAATTCAACCTGCAAATGCACCCCAACAAACTCTCCAAAAGTCTGTTAAAACAGAAAAAAAAAAACAGATTTTCAGAAAATCCCAAAGAGGAAAGAGCCGTTGCTAATTTGCAGGCTTGGCGGTCGACCGGTCCGGTCGACCGCCAGGCCAGCTGGAAGTAGCCGTTGGCTCCCGGTCGACCGGTCCGTCGACCGACCCAAAAGGAGGAAACACAGTTTCCTTCTTCCGGTCGACCGAAAATTCCCGAGAGCAGAATGCTCTCTGTCGGTCGACCGGTCCGGTCGACCGACGGACATGCACAAACAGTGCATGTCCAGGCACAGCGCCGGTCGACCGGGCCGGTCGACCGATGTTGCCTGACACTGAAAAGCTGGGCTTTTTTGAGTTAGAAAAATTTTGATAAATATTTTGAAAATACATATAGCTAAGTATTATGCAGAAAATAGTTTATACACATGTTTTAAACAAGTTTTTCAGGATATAAAGCTTTGGTACATGTATATATAAAACTAAGGCATAAAACTTAGAAATAACCATTTTCAAAAACTATTTTCAAAACATAGGAAATACATGAAACAAGTGTGTGTGCAAATCCTAGAGCCAAATTTCCTATATTCAAACTTTAACATTCTAAACTTACAAACTTCTAAAGGACTTCAAAGCTATTCTTCAAGGTGGGCTATCTTCACTTGATCTTCAATGTTGCAACTTGAGCCCAAATTGAATTGTCTTGAGTCCAAAAACCTTGTATTTGAGTGAGAGTACTTCTAGTATGATAATAAACCTGAAACACACTTAAACAACAATTGTTATTAGTACAAATAACTAATATGTTTTGTAATCATCAAAATACACTAAACAAGGGTGATTGTAACCTTGGGCCAACAATCTCCCCCTTTTTGATGATGACAAAACATATAAGTTATTGAAACAAATAAAGGAGGAAAAGCTTGGAAAGCTCCCCTCAAACAATGCTATGTATTTATCATGAATATGAAAAGCTATGTAAGCATACATAAAGCATTTAACAAACACAATAGTTTTTGTCCAAAAACTCAAAGAAACACAAACTTTCTTTTATTCATGAAATGAACTCAAATAGTATCAAACTAAGAAACTTAAATACTTATTTTTCAAATATCAATAATTTCAAATATCAAAAACTTACTTATTATTATTATTCTCCCCCTTTTGTCATACATCAAAAAGGGTTAAAACACCAATAGAAAAACAAATTTTTTTAAGAATCTATAATACAAACATTCAACTCACCACAAATAAACGAAAATCTAGCATAATCTAAAGGTTTAGTAAAAATATCGGTAAGTTGAAAATCGGTAGAAACATATTCAATAACAATAGTACTTTTCTCATAATGATCTCTAAGAAAGTGATACCTAATGTCAATGTGTTTGTTTTACTATGTTGATTTGCATTCTTTGTCATGTGTATAGTAGTACTTATTATCACAAAATATTTTAACATCAAAGTGTAAATCATAGTCAAGGAGAGTATGTTTCATCCAAAGAACTTGTGCACAACAAGCTCCCGCCGCAACATACTCCGCCTCGGCGGTTGATAGGGCTACCGAATTTTGCTTTTTGGAAGACCAAGATACAAGACAATTACCTAAGAATTGACATGTTCCACTTGTGCTCTTCCTATCTACCCTACAACCCGCATAGTCGGCATCCGAAAAACTCTTCATTTCAAATAATCCGGTTTAGGATACCATAAACCCATTTCAATAGTGCCCTTAAGGTATCTAATTATGCGTTTAACCGCTATTATGTGAGATTCTTTAGGACAAGATTGAAAACGTGCACAAAGACAAACGGAAAACACATAATATCCGGCATACTAGCCGTTAAATAAAGCAAGCTACCAATCATGCTACG
The DNA here is from genome assembly GCA_038442645.1 of Agave tequilana. Taxonomy (NCBI): domain Eukaryota; kingdom Viridiplantae; phylum Streptophyta; class Magnoliopsida; order Asparagales; family Asparagaceae; genus Agave; species Agave tequilana. The sequence continues at coordinate 164,310 of JAVJIF010004021.1, forward strand.
GTATAATTTAATGTCTACACTTTTACCTTGTTCATCCTTGTCAAGCTTTGTAGTTGTTGCCATGGGAGTTTTGCTTACTCTTGATCCTTCAAGCCCAAACCTTTGATTAGTTCCTTTGTGTACTTGGCTTGATTTATGAAGATCCCATCCTTCCTTTGCTTGATTTGGAGTCCAAGGAATAGTTGAGCTCCCCCATCACAGACATTTCAAATTCATCCTTCATGCATGATTCAAAAGCTTTGCAAAGAGATTCATTAGTAGAACCAAAAATAATATCATCTACATAAATTTGCACAATAAGAATGTCATTTTCTACATGTTTTGTAAACAAAGTTGTATCAATTTTACCTTTCTTAAAACCATTTGAAATCAAAAATGAGGAAAGTCTTTCATACCAAGCCCTAGGGGCTTGTTTTAAACCATAAAGAGCTTTATCTAATTTAAAAACAAAATCCGGATGTGTAGGATCACAAACCCGGGGGGTTGTTCAACATACACCTCCTCTTCAATAAATCCATTTAGAAAAGCACTTTTAACATCCATTTGAAATAATTTGAAATCTTTATATGAGGCAAATGCTAATGTCATCCGTATGGCTTCAAGCCGTGCTACGGGTGCAAAGGTTTCTTCAAAATCGATCCCTTCGATTTGAGTGTAACCTTGGGCAACTAACCTAACCTTGTTTCTAACTACATTACCCGATTCATCCAACTTATTCTTAAAGATCCACTTAGTACCAATTGTTGGTCTATCGTGGGGCCTAGGAACAAGGTGCCAAACTTGGTTGCGCTCAAATTGATTGAGCTCCTCTTGCATGGCTAGCAACCAATATGAATCGGCCTCGGCTTCGAGCACATTTTTAGGTTCTATGTGTGAAATAAATGCAAAGTGGCCACAATATCTTGAATTTTCGAGCGAGTAGTTACCCCTTTTGATACTTCACCTATGACGAGGTCCTTGGGATGATGAGGATTGAATCTCCAATCCTTAGGTAGTGGTTGAGTAGGCTCCACCTCATTTGTTTGATGTTCATTTCCTTGGGCCTCTTCCACTTTGGCTTCACTTCCATCATCATCCTTTGGCTTGTCTCCCATGGTAGAAGCATCCTCCAAGGTGACTTTCTCCAAGCCTTCATCCAATGCATCTATTTCTATAACATTCTTAACAAACTTGTTAGATTCCTCAAACTTAACATGAATAGACTCTTCAATAGTCAAAGATGATCTAATGAAAACTCTATAAGCCTTACTAGTATTTGAGTAACCTACAAAAATAGCCTCATAAGATTTAGGATCAAATTTTCCCAAATTATCTTTTGTATTTAAAACAAAACATTTGCATCCAAAAACTTTGAAATAAGAAACATTTGGTTTTCTAGAAAAGTACATTTCAAAAGAAGTTTTGTAGTATTTTTACATAAGAAAACACGATTAGATATGTAGCATGATGTATTAACGGCTTCGGCCCACAAATAATGTGGTAGACCGTATTCACTTAGCATTGTCCTAGCCATCTCTTGTAATGTTCTATTTTTCCGCTCAACTACTCCATTTTGTTGTGGAGTTCTAGGACAAGAAAGTTCATGCTTTATTCCATGTTCATCACAAAAGTGGTAAGGGTTGGTTAATGAATTCACCTCCTCTATCACTTCTTATTCTCAAAATCGAAACATCTTTTTCTTTTTCAACTCTTTTCTTAAAAATTTGAAAATATGAAAATGCTTGGCTTTTATGTTCAAGAAAGAAACCCAAGTAAATCTTGAAAAATCATCAACCAAAACATAAGCAAATCTATTCCCACTTAGACTTTTGGTTTGTGTTGGGCCAAAAAGATCCATATGGATTAACTCCAAAGGACGTGATGTCATGATATCCTTAATTGACTTGAAAGAAGACTTAGTTTGTTTCCCAAATTGACATGCGTCACAAACTCGGTCCTTTTCAAAATTCAAACAAGGAATACCTTTCACCATTTCCTTTGTGTTTAACCTAGAAATGTGATCAAAAGAAATATGCCCTAATCTCCTATGCCACAACCAAGTCATCATCGAGGGCTTTCAAACAAGTAATATTACAAGACATATTCAACATATCAATCATATAAACATTACTTTCACGAAAACCGGAAAATACACAAACATTAGAAATTCTATCAATAACTTTACAAGCAACATTATCAAAAACAACATCAAAACCTTTATCACAAAGTTGACTAACACTCAAGAGATTTGCTTGAGGCCATCAACCAAAACTACATTTTCAATTAAAGGAGAGGTGCCAAGTTTTACATTACCAATACCGATGATTTTACCCTTGGCGTCATCTCCGAAGGTGACGGTGCCACCTTCATGATATCTTGATAGGGTTGCAAAGTTGTTGATGTCCCAAGTCATGTGCCTTGAGCAACCGCTATCAAGATACCACAAACCTCTACGTCGTTGGGCTTTGGAAAGTACCTACATCATTTAAAACAATTGTTGACTTTGGTACCCCAACTTTCTTGGGTCCTTGAAAGTTAGTGTTACGAACCCAACATTATGATGTGATGCACTTAGTCTATCATAACAAAAATTAGCTAAGTGTCCTTTCCGCCCACAATGTGAACATGAGTACACTTTTCTATACATGAAAGCATGATGTGTAGTGTGAGCATGTTTTGGGGTTTTGCCATGTTGTTTAGGTTGTGTAGCATGAATATGAACATGAGCATGAGCATTTTTCTTTGGGGCTTGTTTCTTAGGAAACATAGCCTCAATTTTCTTCTTGTTAAACTCACAATCTTTCAAAACAACACTTAATGAATCTAATCTTTCCTTAAGCATAGAAACTTCATTAGAATCAATTAGTGGGGTCTTACCTTTGCAAGAAATCTTATATTTTTCAAAATCATTTTAGTAGTGGCCAAGGTGGAAACCAAATCATCTTTTTCCTTTGTAAGAGTAAAAACTTGAAACTTAAAGATTCATTTTCCTTTTTCATTTTTAAATATTTTTTCTTTAAGAAATCATAATTTTGTGATAACTCAACAAAAGCTTCTCCTAGTTCATCCATGGAGAGTTCATCATCAAAAGGAGTGGAAGGGGTTACCTGCTTGTGCTTTCATTGGCCATGAAGCACATGTTGGCGGTGTCTATTTCTTCTTCGGATTCGGTCTCCGAATCCCAAGTCCTTCATAGCCTTCTTCTTGAAAGGCTTCTTTGAAGTGGAAGGCTTTGCTTTTTCCCCGGACACTCCGCCACAATGTGTCCCGGTTTTGGCAATTGAAGCATATGATCTTTCTTCTTTCTTTGCCTCCTTGCCATCTCCTTCTACCTTGGATTTCGCCTTGTTGTACATCCTCCGGACATTCTTAACAAGGAGTGAGAGCTCCTCATCATCTTCTTCTTCATCATCTTCATCGGAGTATGTAGCTTGACTCTTGAAGGCGATGGTCTTCTTCTTGGTAGGAGCCATGTCCTCCCTTGCTTTCCTTTCCATCTCATGGGTTTTGAGGTTCCCAATGAGACCTATGAGCTCCATCTCTTCATTGTCGTTGAGTTCCTTCAAGGTTGTAGCTTTAACTTCCCATGAAGGAGGAAGAGCCCGGATGATCTTCCTTACTCTTTGATCATTGTTGATATCTTCACCTAAAGAGAGAGTCCATTAGTAATCTTGGTAAATCTTGTAACCATATCATCTATGGTTTCATTGTCTTGCATGCTAAATGTTTCATATTGAGACCGAAGAAGGTCAATCTTAGCCTTCTTTACTTGTGAGGTCCCCTCATGAGTGACTATCAAGTGTGACCAAATCTCAAATGCGGATTTGCAATGTATAACCCTAGCTATGTCATCATCATTTAGGGCTTGAAGAAGTGCATAGTGAGCTTTGGCATTGGCATCGAATTCCTTAGTCTCTATTTCGGACCAAGTGGATTCGTCACCGGGGGGTACACTAAAGGACTTAGTCACGGCCTTTGCAACTCGGCTACCTAGAGATTGCAAAAACACGGTCATCTTAACTTTCCATATGGGAAAGTTAAGTCCATCAAACTTAGGAGGGGTTTTAATTCCATCGGCCATTTTTACTATATGAATATGAATGAAATGATTAGCAAATTAGGATCTTCTCTAAGGTGGTTAAACCAAATCCTAGAGTCCAAGCGCTGATACCAATTGAAAAACACCTAGAGGGGGGTGAATAGGTGTGAATGCTAATCTAATGATATTTTTAAACTTTAATTAAATGAGTGATGCAACGATCTCTCAAAACACGACTAAGAGCCGAATACCCCTTGCGAGATTCTGAACTCCTTCCTCCCAATTCCCCTAGATATGGGTTAGAGGTGCGCAATGCAATCGTGTTGTATTGAGGTGTGATCGATCAATGCCAAGTATGATGATGAGAAATGAGATGCACACAATGTAACACAACAAGTATAGCAAGTAAAGTAAACAAGACAAGATTGCACAAGTAGAGGTTAGTTCTCAAGCAAATAATTCAAGACAATATAAAGCAAGAGAAATTGAAAGCAAGAATAACGCAAAGGCAATCGCAAACAAGATGATTTGTTTCGAGGTTCGAGCACACTTGCTCTAGTCCCCGCCTTCACCTCCGTGAAGGGTTTCCACTATCCACCGAGGATGCCTTTACAATTGGTCTACCGAAGACCGGCACCGAGCTCCACCGAATACAAAGGACCTCTACCGAAGAGGTTGCTCCACAAGAAGGAATTACAAGAACAAAGTGATCACAACTTGATCACTACACTTTTTCTCAATCTCTTTTACAAACACTCTCACTTCAATTTACAACTTCACTATAGAATGAGTATAGAATTTTTGGCTCTATGAAGTGTGGTGAGAAAACTTCAGTTGTAGAGTGATATAGAGAATCAAACACAACTGAAAAACAATCTTGAAAGAGTAGGAATTGAAAGCTTCAAACAATTTTCTTTTCTCTTTTGAAAACAACAAAACTTGAGGAATTTTCTTCTAAGTAAGTATGAAGGAGAGACTTCTCCTCTATTTATAGGGTTGAAAATAAGTTAAAAACATTTTCTTTTCACCTAATTCAACCTGCAAAGCACCCAACAACTCTCCAAAAGTCTGTTAAACAGAAAAAGAAAACAGATTTTCAGAAAATCCCAAAGAGGAAAGAGCCGTTGCTAATTTGCAGGCTTGGCGGTCGACCGGTCCGGTCGACCGCCAGGCCAGCTGGAAGTAGCCGTTGGCTCCCGGTCGACCGGTCCGGTCGACCGACCCAAAAGGAGGAAACACAGTTTCCTTCTTCCGGTCGACCGGTCCGGTCGACCGAAAATTCCCGAGAGCAGAATGCTCTCTGTCGGTCGACCGGTCCGGTCGACCGACAGACATGCACAAATAGTGCATGTCCAGGCACAGCGCCGGTCGACCGGGCCCGGTCGACCGATGTTGCCTGACACTGAAAAACTGGGCTGTTTTGAGTTAGAAAAATTTTGATAAATATTTTGAAAATACATATAGCTAAGTATTATGCAGAAAATAGTTTATACACATGTTTTAAACAAGTTTTTCAGGATATAAAGCTTTGGTACATGTATATATAAACTAAGGCATAAAACTTAGAAATAACCATTTTCAAAAACTATTTTCAAAACATAGGAAATACATGAAACAAGTGTGTGTGCAAATCCTAGAGCCAAATTTCCTATATTCAAACTTTAACATTCTAAACTTACAAACTTCTAAAGGACTTCAAAGCTATTCTTCAAGGTGGGCTATCTTCACTTGATCTTCAATGTTGCAACTTGAGCCCAAATTGAATTGTCTTGAGTCCAAAACCTTGTATTTGAGTGAGAGTACTTCTAGTATGATAATAACCTGAAACACACTTAAACAACAATTGTTATTAGTACAAATAACTAATATGTTTTGTAATCATCAAAATACACTAAACAAGGGTGATTGTAACCTTGGGCCAACAACGCTGAGACTCGGTGCAAGACCTATCTTCATCCATGTAGACGCAGCTCCAAGACACTTGTGAAGGTGATAGGCCTTCTCTGCTGAAGATATAAGCTTTGGGACGCAACTTTATATGCTTTCCACTGAGACCCCCAAATGAGTCCCTTTTGTTGATGGACGCAACCTTGAGTCGTCCGAGAGACGCGAAGCAACTTTGAGTCATCCGAGAGACGCGAAGCAACTTTGAGTCATCCAAGAGACGCGAAGGGTCTTCTAAAGAAGGAGGACGCCATTTTTTGAAAAGGAGGCGTAGCCTCTATACGCGGCCTTCACATCTGCGTTTGGTGTAACTTCCCAGGCGTTATGTGCAGCCTGTCATAAAGGTTTTGTGAGATTTTCAAACGTCAAGTCTTCGTTGACGATTGGGAACTCGCATCGTCCTGTTGTTTCCCGAAGCGGTTGTCCACGCGTCGGTTCTTCATTTGGCTTAGGCGTTAATGCCTTTCAATGCCAAACCGGCGCTGGCGGTTGGAGACCAGCGTCTTCGACGTTTCCCGAAGCGACGCTCCATGCGTCAGCCTTCCATTGGGCTTTGACAGTCGTGCGGTCATTAAGGCCGACGGTTCTAATTGATGAACCATTAATTATGGTTATCATGGGCTGCCTATAAATAGGGCTTACTCCCTTCCTTTAGCAGTCCCATACTTGGACTGTTTTCTTTTGACAGCAAGTGCAGTGAGGGGCTCCATCTTCTCCCTTCAAGGACTTTACCAGGGGCTTGCCTCCATGGATGAAGATGACCCAGAGCTTTCATGCTTCTGTTTGGTCTCTTCAGAAGATTACTACTGTTAAGTGATTTTAATAACAGAAGCCGTCTCCTTAAGCACCTTTCATGTCCACGCTTCGATGCAGAGAGTTCAACTCTTAATAGAGGCCTCTGTGGGTACGCCTTCTCGGTTTGCCATGACATTTTAACCCCACTAAGTCTGAGTTTTGATATCTCTTAAAGAGGTTCATCTTCTTGACCTTCTCTTGAAGTCTAACTGGTGCTTCCTCTTTTGGGATTGCGCTATTGACTTAGACTTCTCTGGACGCGAGTATAGTAGACTTAAACGCCTGGCCGCGGGTTTTGCACATAGAGCTCGCGTCTTGAGGCTGTTGACTTAGGAGAATTTTAACTCAGACTGGAGATCTCAGGCCTGAATCTTGCAACTCCTGTTCATCCGACAGTGAGATGGCAATTTTCGCGTCTGATTCTCTTTGCGTCTCATATTTTAGACGCGAGTATAAAACTGTGGTCGAACTCTGTATGTTGTCACAGCTTTGGTCGCGTCTGTCTCTACCGCCGCAGATGTTTGCTGCGCGGGTCATTCCTGCGTCTGAAGATTTCAGCAATAACTGCGTCTGTCACTTAGTTTTTTTTTTGTTGAAGTATACTAAGCTTCAGATTTTCTAATTTTTGTTTGCTTCATGCAGGTAGGCTTGATCATCCTTTTTCATGTTCGCTGGGCCCGTGGGAGAATATATCGGCTGGCGAACTTGTTCGATGTTCGTCCACAAGGGAAGAAATCATGGTCCCCGTCGTCCACAAGGGAAGAAATCATGGTCCCTGACGGGGACTTAACCCTCGCCAAGATCTCATTGGATTCAATGCACCAGTCATGCTTGCTGGCATGGCATGGTCAGAGTGAGTATGGCGGCGGGGGTAGCTGTGGATATAGTGGTGGGTAGCATCCCCTGTGAGGTCTTAAAACCTCATCTCTTACCCCAAAAGTGACATCGAGGAAACTCCATGCTCACTGGACGACCTTCTGGCGGAAGAGATGTTTCATCAACGAAGGATTACACCCCCACTTCGGATGGTCAGGTGGAGTCAGAAGACTCTGCTGCCTTTCGACCTCAAGAAACACCATTGTTCTCGATCAACCAAGGACCTCTTCGATGTTTACATCATGCATCGTGGTGCCACCAGCTTCTAATCGTCGCCATAATGTTCAATCATATTCTGGCGCCCTTCCAAACATCTTGTACTTGGAATCAAACGCAGCTTAAGGAGTGAGTGCAACCTCTGAGAGAGAGACTTCTTTGTACTCCTTTATTTGTAACACTCAATCTTATTGAATAAGAGAGCGTTTTGTATCATTTTCATATGTTGAATATAAATAAAAAGTGACACTTTGCTTTTTGTTTCATCTATTGTCTTGAACTCTCTCTTTTTTAAGTCAGATGAATAGAAACAAAGAATCTTTGACTTGTCAAAACTATGATGAAAATTTTAACAAGTCAAATTTTGTGGAGAGAGATCCTATTTCAGGAACTCAACAATGCTGTCAGAGGTGTGATATTAACTTAACAGGGATCAGAGAATTTGGTGGGACTGTCAATCTATAACGGAGAATGACAATCTGAATTTGTACCCCCGGGGAGGATGAACTTTTATCAGAGGTTTGGGATTAACTTGATTAAGATCAGCTGGGGAGTTAATGAAAACATTGTTAATGGTGTGATGTTACCTAACAATGTTTTTAAGTGGACTTATTATTCTGTTGATGAGAATAACGAGTGAGAATAGATTCGCGGGGATCTAGGAAAGTCTTTACCGTTGGAGGTGTGATGTTAACTCAACGGGTTGAAAGTAGTCTTGTCAGAAGTGTGATGTTAACTTGGCAAGAATGTGAATCAGAGGTGTGATATTAACTTGACTCAGAAGCATTTCAGCTTTCATTTGGGAAAACTGAAAGTGTCATTGTCATAGGTGTAATGCTTAACTTGACAATGAGGGTAATGCTAGAGGTGCAATTTTGAACTTGGCATTAGTCATCTCGACTTTGACAAGGAAGTCCGAGGAAAAGTCATGGCCATAAGTGTATTGTTGAACTTGGCGATGACCTGGATGCTAGAGGTGTAGTGTTAAACTTAGCATCGTTCATTTTAGCTTCGATATGGAAGTCTGAAGAAAGGTGACTGTCAGAGGTGTGATGTTAACTTGACAGAAACTCGATGTACTGTTTAAGTATAGTGTTAACTTAACAGTAATTTGTCAGAGGTGTGGTATTAACTTGACAGAAACTCGATGTACTGTTTAGAAGTATAATGTTAACTTAACAGTAATTTGTCAGAGGTGTGGTATTTAACTTGACAGAAATTGATTTGCGATGTGAGAAATTTGAGGTTCTGCCATTCTATTGATGAGAATTGGCAAATGAAATTTGAAGTGCCAGAGGTATTGTGTTAACTTGGCGACGACCGTATTTTGTAGACCTACCATTCTGTGGATGAGAATTGGTAAGGGATTTTGGAGGGGAGAGTGGAGTCAAGTCCACTTAGGATTTTTAGCAAACCCTCAGCTATCAACGGATTTGATGTGCCTTTACCAACTACCATTTGATTGGGCTAGCCATGCTATTCCCCTCAGCATGATGAGTTGTCGAAGACTTATGTTGGGCTTAAAGGCCAACATTTTCCTCTATCCTTAGCCGTCGGAGGCGTCGGATCAAAGGGGGGTGGGCTTTACTAACATACTAACATAGGTAGAAATTAACAAAAAAAAAATTTGCTAAAAAAAAAAAAAAAAAATCTAAAAAAAAATTAAAAAAAATGTTATAAAAAGGAAATATTTTGACTTATTTTTTTTGAAAGAAATCTAAGTTAGTTTTAAGGATTAGGAAAATCATGATTAGGATTTCTAAAAACTTGGTCAAAATAAATAATTGTTTAATTTTTAGGTATAGGAGAAGAAATTGAATAATTAATTAGTCTTGATTTTTACCTTAATGAAGTATGCATACCAAATGCATATCTAGGATTCTAAGACAAAGACCTTGTGCCTCATATATAAAAAAAAAGAAAAAAAAAAAAGAAAAAAAAATTTCACCAATTAAGCTGATACATGTGCCTCAAGAAGCATAAGTATTCATGCCTAAAGGTGAGTAAATAAAATAAAGTCCTTAGTTTTGGGGCCTAGTTCACTCGAATTTGAGTCCGCGGGGTGTTTTCTCACTTGGTGCCCTAAAGCCAACCGGTTTGGGAGCCACCGACTTTAAGTTCGATACATGGGTGGATTAGAAAGCCTAAGAAGACTAAGAAATATAATATATGTATTAACACATCTAATAATCAATTAGTTAGGTATAAGGGCCTCAAGAAGCCTTGATACTTATACGAAAGAAATTAGATGAGTTATACATGCCAAAAAAAAAAATTATATATATTAACACATCTAATAGTCAATTAGTTAGGTATGAGGTCTCAAGAAGCCTTGATACTTACACGAAAGAAAATTAGATGATGTTATAAAAATAATAAAGAGGCATGAGAGTCCAAGTTAAGGAATTCCTAGATTCACAAGGGTGCGTATGACTTTTGGTAACGAAAAAGACTATATTAGAAATTCAATTTTAATCCTTACCTAAAATGGATAACAATTAACTTTATAAAGACTAGGTTTGAAGAATGAATAAAAAATGATAATCCTAAAACTTATAGACTACTTAGTCTCTTCAAATATAATTCAAATATTTTCCTTTTTATGGATTTTGTGGGTGCAACCCGCTGAAACCCTCACGAGACAACACTCGTCCTCTAGGGTAACCTAGAGGTTTAAAGGCTTGTTGCACGTGCTAAGTGCAATCGTGATTCCTACGAAAGTGAGTTAGGTTAGATTAACTTTTTCTTTTTCTTTGTTTTTACTCGAGGACGAGCAAAAAGATAAGTGTGGGGGTGTGATTGGTAGTCAAAAGTGCATTTTTATCATCATATTTACCAACAC